>PVJS01011240.1:0-46186 GCA_004027185.1 Glis glis | reverse complement strand
GGTGTAGCGCGGAGGTAGAACACCCCTGCGTTCAATCCCCGGTACTGCAAAAAAAAAAAAAAGAAAAACAAAATGATGTCATTTGCAAGAAAATGATGGACCTGGAGAACATTATGTTGAGTGAGATTAGCCAGTTCCAGAAAGTGAAGGGTCATATGTTTTCTCTCATATGGGGAAAGTAGGGAATAATTGGGATATAAGAGGGACTTTAGATAATAGGAGAGGGAGAATTAATGAAGGAGACACTTCCATTGACATTATGTACATATGTGAGAATACCAATGCCAATCTCAATATCTTGTATGAGGAAGGCAGGGAGTAGGGACGGAGCCAGAGGAAAGTTCCCCAAGTGCTATATTCAGTTATGTCACTATCGCTATGAACTACATTATGATGTGAGACTATAATGCACCAATAAAAGTATTAAATAAATAAATACATAAATAAAAGGGGTAGGAATTACAACAAAAAGGATGGCTCCTCCCCCAAAAGTTTACCTAATATACTCTAAGACTGCAAATGAATGTCTAGAACTTCCTGTGATCACCGAAATGTTTTATTGTCCTTATTATCCAATACTGTAGCCACTGTACAGTGGCTATTTAACATTTGATGTGTGGCTAGTGAGATCAAAGAACTGAGGTTTTAATTTTATTTATTTTTTACTAATTTAAATGTAACTATAGTCACCTGTGCCTGCTAGCTACTGTATTAGACAGGGCAGTTCTACCAATTCTTTTTCTCAAATTTTAAATCACAATTAGTTTTGCATGATAAAATTTGACACAGAAGGAAAAAACTTATATATTTTACATTTTTAGTATATCTTAAATATCACATGTGAATTATAAGAATTAGAGGAAGCAGTAAAATATATGCATTTCCAAAATTACATTTGATTCTATGCTTTAGCATTTTAAATACTTTTCCCATTGACAATGTATTTTTAATTTAAAAAGGGCCAGGCATGGTGGCACATGCTTGTAACCCCAGTACTTGGGAGGCTGAGACAGAAAGAACGCAGGTTCAAGGACAGTCTCAGCAACTTAGAGAGGCCCTCAGCAATTTAGCAAGACCCTGTTTCCAAATATATATATAAATGGGCTGGGGGTGTAGCTTGGCGGTATCATTCCCCTGGGTTCAATCCCCAACACCAACAAAACAAAACAAACAAAAAAAGGCCTTCAGCTACAAAGATGATAATATACAATGGTGGCAATATTAAAATACTTTTAACCCAAAGTTTTCCTTATTTACTGAGATCTTATTTTTAAAAATAGTTTTGTTAAGATGTAATTTACATTCTAAAAAGTTTATCCACTTAGTGTAAAATTCAATATTTTTAGTAAATTTACAGTGCTGTGTGACTAGCATCACAATCTAATTTTAGAACATTTTCATCATCCACAGAAAGAAACCTTATGCCCGTTGGTAGACACTCTGTTTCCCCTACAGTCTACCTTCTGCCTAGTCTAGACATTTCTTATGAAGGTGATCAGACAACCTAGAGTATTTTGTGACTTCTGTTTTGAGTCTAAATTGTTTTCACCAAAGATCTATTTCTATACCTGAAGAAAATAAGTAAATATGGTGAAAAAATAATAAATTTCACTCAAAAAAAGTGAAAAATTCCTGGAGAATAGAAGAAAAATCCAATAAATGTTAAGAGAAGTGTATGAATTAATAAAATGTTTACCAAACCAGTAGCTAGAAATGCAGTCCATGAAGTATTTATGCTGTCTACTACCTAAAGACAGAACAGCTAACAAGTACAGAGTGCAGATACAGTGACATAAAGAAGCGCCCTGGCCAGGTGTGGTGGTGCACACCTTTAATCTCAGTACTTGAGAAGCTGAGACAGGAGGATTGCAGGTCCAAGGCCAGCCTCAGCAACTTAGGGAAGCTCTCAGCAACTTATTGAGGCCCTGTTTCAAAATAAAAAATAAATTGGGGCTGGAGCTGTAGCTCTGAGGTAGAACGCCCCTGGATTCTATCCCCACTACCATGAAAAATAAAAGTTACCCAGGAAAATCTTTAACCTTCTGAAGCAAGGTTCTGTTCTCTCAGGGTTTTTATTGTAGTCTGCCCTCATTATTTGGAACCCCTTCCTCCCTTCCTCCCTCCCTCCCTCCCTTTCTCTCCTTCTCTCTTTCTTTCTTCTCTCTCTCCTCTCTCTCTCTCTTTCTTTCTTCTCTCTCTCCTCTCTCTCTCTCTCTCTCTCTCTCTCTCTTTCTTTCCTTGTGATACTGGGGATTGAACTGAGGGGGCATTCTACCTGAGTAGAATTTTAGTTTTATTTTGAAACAGGGTCTTGCCAAGTTGATGAGGATCTCGCTAAGTTGCTGAGGCTGGCCTCAAACTTACAATCCTCCTGTCTCAACCTCCCAAGTACTAGGATTTCAGGTGTGTACTACCACATGTGGCTTGTCTGGAGCATGTAATGTTCTGTGGTCAGTTAAGGGGGTATTCCTCTTCTTCTTTCCTCAAGGTTAACTCTTTAGAAGGAATCAGGGCAGATCTGTTTCTGTCCCAATAGCTTATAGTGTTTTGAGTATTTAACTTCCTTTAGCTTTCTCCTACTTCACCCTTCTCCCCTCTTCTTTGTTTTCTCCCTGGCATTCAGATATGGGCATGGTAAGGGGAGCTGGAGGATGCGTGCCTTCTACAGAAGTTATGGCCTTCATTTCTTCGCTGCCCCAAGGAATAAGATCATACTACTGACTCCATCTGGCCTACTCTGTGTGGCTCCTTCTTCCTTTAAATGGATTCCTGTCTCGAAGCCACCTCAGCCCCTCATGCAAATTGGCTTCCAGCAGGTCAGACTCCCTGTTTAACACCCATGTCCAGATATTCTGCAATACCAGATCTATGTGATATAAACTGAAGCTGGGAAATCATTGAATTTCTGTTGCACCCTGAAGCCTCTCAGAGAACAGGGATAGAAACCTGTAAGTGGAGCCAGGCATGGTGGCACACGCTTGTAATCCCAGTACTTGGGAGGCTGAGACCGGAGGATCCGAGTTCGCGGCCAGCCTCAGCTTCTTAGTGAGGCCCTCTGCAACTTAGTGAGACCCTGTTTCAAAATAAAGAATAAAAAAATAGGGCTGGGGGTGTAGCTCAGAGGTAGAATGCCCCTGGGTTCAATCCCCAGTTCTGCAAAAAAAAAAAAAAGAAACCTGTGAGTTTCTTCTGTTGGGGAGACCAAGTGCACCCACCTTTCACCACCCCAGATTTGGGATACTGAGGAATTGTGAGGCTACATCATCAAATTTTTTCTCATCTCTCTATGGTAGTTCCCATTTCTCCAGGAACAAAAACTCTTCATGTTTCTCATATCCAGTAAGTCAACTTCTTATTCTATTTATACTAGAGCTAGACATGGTCAAATGCTCGTCTAGAAAGTTTATTTTGAAAAGGGCTGTATATCAGCAGCAGCAAAATAACTAGTTGGGAAAAGAAGCATTTGGTTAAACATTACAAGTAAAACATTGAACCCATCGTGAGCTGTTTGTTGCCATGTCAACCCAAAAGTAAGACGGGCTAACTGGTTTCTACTTACAAAAATTACTGAATTATGTCACATGAGTCGTTTGTGTGCTCAAAGGTACTGACTGTGTTATACAACACTACATAAATTGAGTAAAATATTGCTAATTCATGTCACTGACACCATGAAGAAAAGACTAATGAGTTTGGAATCCCTTGAAAAGCTTTCTAAGTCAGTATTTTTAAGAAGTAATTTAAAGGTTTCAATGTAAATCCAACCTTATGGCAAGGGAAAATCTGCTTCCAATGTCTTTGGATGTAACAGAATTTATTTCTGACCTTGAATTTTTTTGGCCCTTTGGAACATCAAATGCTAGATTTTATCTATAATTCCGCAGTTTTTTGCCTTTAATCCTGTTGGTTTGGACAGATAAGACCACCATACAAAAGATTATTCTCTGGGGGTAGGGCAGTGTGAACAGTGATAGGCTGTTCTGCTGTGTGCCTCCATGGGGAATAAGCAGTCTTATTTCAGGACAGATAGGCTCATGTCTCTTGTTTCAGAAACTTCACACTTCCCTAACTAATGTGTTATAAGTATGACCCATTTCCTTCCCCCACCTACTACGTAGAACATATAAGGTTTAGAATTCACACAGACGTTCTGACATATACTGAAGGCGACATGAGACCATGTTCCGGGTTCTTTTGCTCACTTAGTCATTTATTCTACAGACATGTTCAGAGTGAGAGTGATAACATATTGTTAAACACTGAGGGAGACAGAGGAAAAGTGTTTCCAGACGTTGACCACAGACTCTTGATCTGAGAGGGGGGACTGAATCATATGTTAGAGAAGCCCCATTCTTACAGGAAGTCACCCTGCCTCAAGTTCTGTTATCATCTGTGGATTCTGATGTTGAGTGGAGCCATGTTCTTTTAACCTGTAAGTATTTTCACCTCTCTGTGGCTCTGGGTGGATCCCAGCACCTCTTGATCTGGGATTACAGGTTCAGGAGGCCATACAAATATCTTGACAGGCACTGGTAATAAATCAGAATATTCTTGTTAGGCAGAGGACTAGTTGTGGTGGTAGGAACTTCCAGGTGAACAATTACAAGATGGCATTATACATAGTAATAGGAAAAATATGAATTCTAAAGGCAGTCAAGTAAGAGGTACAACTACTTCAGTTTGGGGGAAGTAAAATTCATAATCTAATAGGTGACGCTTCACTTGGGTATTGAAGGACAAGTAGGAATTTTCCAGGTAGCAAAGGTCAAAAAAGGAACAGAGTTTCTGAAATAAAGCCACAGAAGAAAGGAATACACATAAGCAAAAAAAAAAAAAAAAAAAAAAAGCTTTCCATTTCTTCATCCTTGACTCGGCTGGATCTTGAAATGCAAGAGCCTTCTTTGGGTTCTTATTTTCTTTTATTCTTCTCTTGCAAGTTGATGTATGTATGGTGCCAAATAGAGTTTGTGCTCAAAATTTCCTAATCCATTAATCTTCAGGTGTTTTTCAGATTTTCCATCTGAGTGACTCCCATAGACCCACTGACCTCTCAAAAGGTTGGTAAGCCAAAGAGAAAGAGAAAACAGATTCCGTGAATGCTGAGTATTTATGGCGAGACGAGCTCACCTAGAATAATTACACAGGGAAATTAGGAGGAAAGTATGGACTAAATGCCCATCACTTATTAGTTTAAAATAAAACCGACTGTAATCTATGGATAATGGATAGAGATGACTTTTTAAAGTAAAACCTTTTGTCCTGCTGATGTGAACCTCTGACACCAGGGTCTCTGGTGTGCTGATTCACTGGAATTGTGGCTCAATGCCTGAAACTCAATTTCTATTGTTCCCTGCCCTCTAAAGTGTGTTCTCTCCAAGTCTCAGTTTGTTCTGGCAGAACTGTGTCTTATTGAATTTTGCTTGATTTGCTCTTTCTTTTGGGTTTGATTTAAGTTTCTTACTCTTTTTAGCACCCATTTGTTTCTGCTTCAGGGAAGAGCTTGCTTAGTTAGTTCAGTTTGAATTCCCCTGTGGGCTTTCCCCCAGTATGTTTCCTTGTTGCAAAGCCCTTGCAGATAGAAATGTGGCCTCTGAGCAGAGACTAACGACAGCTCTCGTTAGCTGACAAATAGTGGCTAACCCTTATAAAGCTCTTCTTATTTTCCAGACACTTCTAAATGTTTTCCATGGGAAAGGAAGCAGGCGTTATGATTATGCCCAATTTGTAGATGAAGAAATGAAGGCATAGCTGAGCATGGTGGTGTACACCTCTAATCCCAGTACTTGGGAGGCTGAGACAGGAGGATCACAGATTCAAGACCAGTCTCAGCAACTTAGCAAGACTCTCAGAAACCTAGTGAGACCCTGTTTCAAAACAAAATATTAAAAAAAGGTGGGGGCATACCTTGAAGGTAGGTTGCCTATGGTTTCTACCCCCCAGTGCCACAGGAAGGAAGGAAGGAAGGAAGGAAGGAAGGAAGGAAGGAAGGAAGGAAGGAAGGAAAGAAAGAAGGAAGGAAGGAAGGGAAGGAGGGAAGGAAGGGAAAAAATGGAGGAACAGAGAGAATAAAAATCTTGCCAAAGCTCAGACTCAGTTGGTGGCAGATCTCTGATTCCTTTCCAGTTGTCTTGTGCTCCTAAACACTATACTCTAAATCCTGTCATTACAAGCCAGGGGCTGTAGATGAATTAGCATCCTTATTGAGCACAAACTCCAAAGCAGGTGGGTACTGTACTCTTAATTTACTTAGGAGAAAGCCAAGGTTCATAGAGTTTAGAAAACCAGCACAGAGACACACACCTGGCAATGGGTTGAGATGTGCTTCAGTTGCGTCTCTAACCTCAAAGTCCTCGCCCCTCAAGCACCATTTTTTGCCAAGTTATGATCCAGAGCTCAGTTCTCAACCCCTCTTTCTTCCCTGATGATCTTACCTTGGCTCGTGGCTTTAAACAGTAGCCATACCTTGGTGATTTCCAGCTCTGACTTTTCCCTGGGTTTCACAGTCATTTATTCTGGGAGCCAGCCCATGTTCTCTTAAAAGACCCAAACTAGTAAATACTAGGGATGGAACCCAGGGGCATTCTACCTCTGAGCTACACCTCCAGCCTTTTTAATTTTTTATTTTTGAAACAGAGTCTTGCTAAATTGCTGAGACTGGTCTTGAACCTGCAATCCTCCTGTCTCAGCCTCCCAAGTACTAGGATTACAGGTGTTCACCACTGTGCCTGTCTCAAGCCAGTATATGTCTTAGGTTTTGCAGGCCATGGGGTACATGTCTCCATTGCTGTGAACAACTTGAAGGCAGGAACTGGGTCTTGTTCATTCTGGCATCCTGGCACGTAGAACCACACCTGGCAAATATCTTCTCAGAATTACTTGTTAGATGAATTCATGGTTACACATGAAACTTTTTTTTTTTTTGCGGTACCAGGGATTGAACTCAGGGGTGTTCTACCTCTGCGCTACACCCCCGGCCCTATTTTTTTATACTTTATTTTGAAATCGGTACACACGAAGTTGCGGAGGGCCTCACTAGGTAGAGAGAGAGAGAGAGAGACAGGGAGAGAGAGAGAGAGAGCTGAGGCTGGCCGCAAACCCGGATCCTCCGGTCTCCGCCTCCCAAAGTACTGGAATTACAAGCGTGTGCCACCATGCCCGGCGAAACATTTTTCTTGAAATGATGAGATAAAAAATTTTGCTTATAGAAACCTTTTCCTAAGCCGGGCGTGGTGGCACACACCTGTAATCGAAGTATTTGGGAGACTGAGATGGGAGGATCACAGGCTCCAGGACAGCCACAGCAATGTAACGAGACTCTCAGCAACCTAGTGAGACCCTGTTTCAAAACAAAAAAATAAAAACAAAAATAAAAATAAAAAAGGGCTAGGGGTGTAGCTTGGAGGTAGAATGCCCCAGGGTTCAATCCCTGGTACCACACACACAAAAAGAAGAAGAAACCTTTTCCCAAACTATTTTCTAATGCAAATTCACTGCTTAGTGCAGGGGAGAAGTTTTTCTCAAAATCTTGATATCTCTTATAGAAAAGGGTTCTCTCTCTTCATTCATAAATATAATAGTTTGAAAATAAAAATGTCTAAAATATATGTGGTCATCTTTACTGTTTGTATTAATTTTGATGGTCATAGTTAATTAGTAGCGAATTTGGAGCCAGATGGAACTGGGCTAATATAGTAACGCTGCCCTTTAGTAGTTCTATGACAATATGCAAATCCTTTAAACTCTCTCAGCCTCAGTTTCCTCCTTTGTAAATATATATTGTGTTATAAATCAAACAAAAGACCACAACATGGTGAAGACTAAATAACATGTTCAAGACAATGTTGTGTTTCAACTATTTGTTGTTCAATTAGTGGTAGCTGTTGATCTCTTGTTTAACATCATTTTCCATTCTGCAGATATAAGAAATCATAAATACCATATGAGGACAGTGGCACTAGCATGAAGATACAATTCAAGTGGCTACTTTGACTAGGATGCCAAACACTGAGCAAGTCATTGCAGTCTCATGCCACAGGCAAGTTTCCAGCACTCTCTAGAACTTCAGTTTACATCATCAATCGCAGGCACTTACTGAGTCCAGTTTTATTTTATTTTTTATTTTTATTTATTTTTTATTTTTGGTGGTACTGGGGATTGAACCCAGGGGCATTCTACCTCTGGGCTATTTTTTATTCTTTATTTTGAAACAGGGTCTCACTAAGTTGCGGAGGGCCTCACTAAGTAGCTGAGGCTGGCCGGGAACCCGGACCCTCCGGTCTCAGCCTTCCAAATACTGGGATTACAAGCGTGCGCCACCACGCCTGGCTCTGAATCCAGTTTTATGCTGGGCATTGGGGCGATGAAGAGGGACCCCCTACTTTGAGGAGCATATTATCTAGTTAACAGGATGCTATACCCTAAAGGATAGAGAACCCTGTTATTTTACTTGAATAGATAAGTTCTAAAAATGTGACAGCATTTTAGAGGACAGCAATAACTCATCTCATGCTGGAATCTTCAAAGGCTCCCTGGCGTCTATTAAAATCTCCATCCTAGAAAAATATCCATTTGTTTTCTTACATTGAAAAGTAGAGAAGGATGTCAGATGGTGCTGAGGAACGTATTCCTTTCCTGTGTTCCAAGTGCCAAGCACAGAGCCTAGCATATACTACATGTTCAATAAGAGAGGTTAGATGAATAAACAACACTCATCACAGGATATGAAGGGGATGCAGGTTTTACAGTAATATTGATGAACTCTTCCCTTTCCTGTATATACACATCTAATTTTTGTTATCCATGACTAATTCACTGAGAAGAGGAAAAGAAACCATGTTAGGATCTCTTTTTTTTCTTTATGGTACTAGGGATTAAGCCCAGGGGTACTTTACCACTGAGCGACATCCCCAGTCCCTTATTTTTTTTTTATTTTTGAGACAGGGTCTCTGTAAATGGTGAGACTGACCTTGAACTTGCCATTCTTTTGCCTCAGCCTCCCGAGGAGCTGGGATGACAGGAGTGCACCGCTCTGCACAGCTAGCACCACTTTTATCACAGAATAAAATCTAAGAAGATACTGAAAAAAACAAGTATGTGACCTTGCCAAAGCTAGGAAAGTGCATAATGGTAACGGAAATAAATACCTTCCTAGAACCATTGATCATTACTTGATTCTTACTTGGTCCAACGTTTTATTTGGAAGCAACATGATTTCCTCTAGATCCTATTTCTAAAATTTAATTCCATGTCACTGAATACTGCTCAAATTTTAATGTGCAAAAGAATCACCTGGAGATCTTGTTGAAAGTCAAGGTCTGATTCTGGAGGTCTAGTGTCGGACCTAAAATTCTGCATTTCTCACAAGTTCCCGGATGACATGCATCCTGCTGGCTCATGGACCACATTGTGAACACCAATGGTGGTCTTCATCCAACCCATCATAGGCTATTCTCTTGACAGATTCGCTGCTGGTTATTTGAGTTATCCTAATGCTCATCTCCACTAATTTCAGAACCAACTCAGACTGACATTCCAAACATGTTTCAGTAAATAAATTTCTCACAAAGCCTGTAAGTCTATGCAGGTCTTTGTTTTCATCTAGGAAGTACTACAGAAATAATGCCACCTTTAGTGCTTTCTGCATTTGAGAAGGGCTTTGTGCCCTTCCAAATATGGTATTATATGGTCACAGAAGTTGGCCACATCAATATGAGAGTTAATCATTGCAGATCATAATCCTCATGGAAATAATAAGGGATTGCTTGAAAGCCAGAGAGAGTCTCAGAATTCTTATCAGACCCCACACAGTCAACATAGCCACAGAGAGGTCAAATAAATCCTGTGATATATTTGTACAGCATCAAGAATGGGTGTTATATAAAAAAATTGAATGTGATCTATAAAGAGGTGGCCGTTAGGTCAGGTCTGAGTCTATGTGCATTTATAATGCAATTTTCTCAGAATTCTTCCTTTAAATAATTCTCTATAAGCTAGGCAATCTCATTATTAAATTTTCTATAGGTCTTATACTATGATTTAAAACTTTTTAAAAAATGTTAGCAATTGACAAAAATCCACTTAAATTTTTAATAAAAAAACGTTCTATGCTGAATTTTTTTTCTGTTTTATTCCAACATTTTACTTGGTATTATCCTTGCCATTGTAGATGTACTGTGTCATTATTTTGAACATTTTTGACAATGCATTGATATTTTTTAGGAAATAATTCTAATGCACAATACCAAGCATTTTCTCATGTTTGAAATAACTCGAAACATGAAGCATTGAAAGGAAAAGCTATTTAATTAACTATTACCTAAAGAGAAATAGAAGATTTTCAAGGAGGCACATGTCAAGATCCATTGGAGAGGATAATCATGGACTTTTGTATGTTCTATAAGTTATTTTGTATTATAACCATAATAGTTTCATCCCAAAGAAGGATTTTTAACAAAGAATTTGTTGCTGAATTTAACCAGAAAGACAATTATTAGATCCATGCTCAGAAAACAACCCAAAACTTTTGAGTTCTTTCAAACTGTAAAGATCTCAGGTCACTGTGACCAAGGGAAAGCCCCAATCTAGTATAAAAATCACTAGACCTAGCCAGGCTTGGTGGCGCATGCTTGTAATCCCAGTACTTGGGAGGCTGAGACAGGAGGATCACAGGTTCGTGGCCAGCCTCAGCTACTTAGTGAGGCCCTCCGCAACATAGTGAGACCCTGTTTCAAAATAAAGACTAAAAAATAGGGCTGGGGGTGTAGCTCAGCGGTAGAATGCCCCTGAGTTCATTCCCCAGTACCACACACACACACACACACACACACATATCACTAGGCCAAACATTGGACGGTCGTTTGAAGATGTTAGAAAATTCTGAAAAGGAAACAAGATAATTCTCAATAAAGTTTGCACCAGACTGGCTAGTCTAGGTTATATGCAGAGACTATCTCTTCCCCCTCCCTCTCTCTCTGCAAAAACAAGTGGTGTAGTGTAACAGACCATGTTTAATGTGTATTTGAGTGGCTCTCCAGGGCAACTCTCCTGACAAAGGCTCAGCATTTATTCCAGGCTGCTTTATTCAGATGGCTCTTGCAAACAATACATTGTCTCCTGATTGATGAGGAAAGAGAGGGCACGGAGACCCTTGCACCAGCTCTTAAATGTTTTTACCTAGAAGTTACAAAATCGTTTCTCTCCATACTTCAGTTGAAGCAAAGCGTATGGTCACATCTACATTCAAAGAGCACTTGAGTACAATACTGTTTTGTGCCAGGAAATATTGTCTACCACCAAGTTCTGTGTGTTCATACATCTCCTGATGGATTCCTCCCTTCAGCTTGTCGCTTTGTAGATGAGGCCTTTTGGACATCTTTCTGAGGCCACTGTTTCAGCTTCAGGCATAGATATCTCCCTCTGTACCTCCTTTTTACCCTTGTCTTGCACACAGTCACAAAATAGCTTTCCCTAAACCAAAGAGTTTCCCATCCAACCTCTTCTGCTCTAAATCATCCATCATTTCCCTACCTGCCCCTCTCCTAATGTATCATCACCCTGAAGGGTAAGATTGTGCTCAGGACTCAGTGAGAAGCAGACATCTGAAACCAACCCCAGCAGCCACTGTAGTTTAGAAACACGGAGAAAACAACTGAGAAATGTCCAGGAACAAACTTAATGTAGCCATGACTCGAGAGAGCATAATAGTTTGAATATAGAATGTCTTCTGGAAGAGCTCAGGTGGTAATGCAGAAATGTTGAGAGGTGAAGTGATTAAAGTGTGAAGGTTCTAATCTCATCAGTGGATAAATCCATTAGTGGATTAATGGATTTGTTGGTGGTAAGGTAGATAGGTAGAATGTGACTGGAGGAGGTGCGTCACTGGGGCTGTGACCTTAGAAACTATATATATATCCACAGACCCCTTTCTTGCTTTCCTCTCTCTGCTTCCAGCCTCCACGATGTGAGAGCAGAATCCCTTACTTCATACTTTCTCTGTGTGCTTCCCACCACCATGCCCTGAGCTCCCCAGACTTCACCCAGCCTAACATGGACTGCGACCTCTGAAACTTCCAGAACTGTGAGAAAATAAACGTTTCTTCCTCTAAGTTGTGGTCATCAGGTATTTTGGGCCATGGCAGTGAGATGCTGACTGAAACAGAAAAAAAAAATGTTGTATTCACTCAGACAAGCAATTGATATTAAGAATGCCCAACCAAGAGAGATATAGGCCTGATTTCAGTTACACAGATCATGAGCATGAGAATTTAAGAGCATCGACTATGTAGATTCATGCTGGTAAATATTAGCATGGAGTAGACTCCAGTTGTTGGGCAATATCAAGGGATATGTATCTTTGTGAGGGCACTGAGGTATGACAGGTTATAAAGGTAAGAACTCATGTTAGAGAAGACAGCTGGGACTCAGAGACACAGTTTCATCTACAAGGCAGTGGTTTTTAAATCTTTTCCAGCTGTTTCATATGAAGCATTCAGAACCCCAATATATGTTAGATGACATTAGAGATACGTTGATGGAAGACATCATGGTCTCTACCCCTTCTCCCTGTAGAGTAGCAATCCAAAGTAATCTTTCATCATCACTATGGTTCTACTGAGCTAGCATACAACATTCTGGTTTATAAGAACATGCAGATGTACCAGTGCTAAAGCATTGGATATCGAAAAATGAATGTCGGCATGTGGAAGTAGATCTCCTTTGAGGCCAAGCAGTTGGGTGGATATTATACTTTTGGTATGAAATGCTTTCTAAGAATGATGGCTGAGAAAAGTCTCCTGTTTGATCAGTTATTACGTTCAATCATGGAACAAGATTCTAAAGTGGGTTCCAATGGAAATAACTCTATTAAGGCAATAGAATAGATTATTCGTTTGTATTGTTGGTAATATATTTATGAGAATTCTTTACATCTTAGGGGAAATGGAAGGTAATAGATTTTCACTTCTACCACAAGCTATGTTTTTTTTTTCTTTGTGGCCTGGTCAGTATAAATAATCTTCACATTTTGTAAGGGTTGTATTCATAAAAAAGAAAGAAAGAAAAGAATCAGCCAAACTACTTCTTTGCCAAACTAATAAGTAAACAAAAAAATCCGGATGAAGCAGTTTAATACTTAAATGAGAGAGAAATTCCTCAGAGTTAAATAAAGCATAAAATGGATATTTCCACTAAGGCTATCTTAGCTGAAACAGCTATTTTTTAAAAAAACACACAAAACAAAATTAATGTAATTCTGGCTTAATTTAGTTTTGTTTTATCAAGTCAGCAAAGTTAATTCTATGTCAATAAAAAAAGAAACTCAAGCTGTGCAAATCATTTTACACTCCATGTGAATTTCTGGAGGAAATATTGAAAACATATTTAAATTGTACAAGTACAGTGAGTACATTTAATTTTACATTAAAAAAGTGTCATTTGTGTTTCTTGGAGAATAAAACAGATGCAAACAAAATAAACCATCTGCAATTCCTTGTTTGGGGCACAGTGGGTTACCAATTGAAGAAATCCCCTCCCAGGCCAAACAAACACTTCCCAACTTATTGTTCTTCAAATCAATACTAGACTCAGCAAGGCTGAGATTTGTGGCTACCTGGTTTCTCTCTAGCAGTTTAAGGTAAGGGTCCACACTGTTTTATGAATGAAGATTTGGTTCCTGGTGGTGCAATAACTTAGAAGTTATTGTGCACAATTCCAGATGTTAGTTTTGACCTCATGAGCAATGGTCTATGGTCTCAGAGTTGAAGGCAACTTTCCCTGAAAGCTTCCCCCACAGGTAAATAATAACCATTTAGAGAAACCATGCAAAAGAACTAAATAAGCAAATTATGTGCTCTGTATACAGCAAAATCTCACCTCTGCAGTAGACTCCAGAAAGAAGAAAAATCAATTAAAACTCATTCACCAAATGCTTTATGAGATGAAAGCCTGCCGTTTGCTTTACAGGTTTTTAATTGGCCGAGGTTTACCCTGGAGTGTGTGGATGAGGAGGTGGTATAGCATGGGATTTGAGGTCGGCTCAATCTATCTATGGTAGCCCAATTTTCTTTCTCATGAGAAGGGGAAAAATTGACCCTAGTCTTTCCAGGAAGGGACAACTTCAGTATTGTCTCTGAAATGGAAAATAAAAGTGGTCCTGAAATATTAATTCTGTCATCAGGATGAAATTGAAAACTTGGTAGAAAAGTTTGTGTGAGTATGAGTGTGTGTGTGTGGGGGGGCATTTTCCTTATTATAGAGTCATGGTAAAGAATTTATAAACGTGGTTGCTAATTCAGACAGACATTACCTGACTAAAGGAAGGAAAGAAGTCATTCAAATGATATTTTCCTGTGGTATTCACTCCTACAGCTACAGAGATATAGTCATCTGATAAAGTCTCTGAATATTTTAAAGTAATTTCCTTCAAAGCACATGATTTATTTACTTGAAATGAGGATTCGGTGATAAATTTTTGACATTATTATTTGCATTTTGAGTTTGGTTCACTCATTGCATTCTGAGTTTCATTCACTCATCACATTCATTAGGGATTTATTAAGGATTTTTGTATTTAACATATTTGATACCTGGAGCAGACCATTTTTAAAGCCCCCCACCCAAATTTCAACATCACTTTCAGTAATAAGAATGAAAGAAATTTACATATATAAATAAAAATTGATGGCACTTACCAAATGAAAATATTTCACTGTATGGCTCACATTCTGTTTCAAGTTTAAACTATAAATATAAATAAAAGCTCCAAGTAGTCAAATGGAATAACTGAAGTAAATTAACCTGTTTCATTTCTTTGTACTTAAAGTCACTTCAAAATTGTTAATTTCAAATCTAATGCTTGACTATGTAATATAGGTTTATTAAGAGATAATAATTAACATGTGCTAGCTGGGTGTGGTGGCACACACCTGTAATTCCAGTATTTGGGAAACTGAGACAGGAGGATCGCAGGTTTGAGGCCAGTCTGAGCAAATAGCGAGACTCTCGGCAATCTAGGGAGACCCTGTTTAAAAACAAAAAATAAAACTGGGCTGGGGGTGTAGCTCAGAGGAAGAATGCCCCTGGATTCAATCCCCAGTACCACACACACATACACACAAAAAAGTACTAATTTGAAGAATTCTCATGTGTGTATTTATATATTATATGAAACATAACTACATAGTTATATGTATAATTACTATCTAGACAAATTGTAATAGTAACTGCAGCAATTTTTTTTAGAACTTACACAAAGGGAAGATTTTGAGGGAATTAAGAATTTTGCTGATGTTATTTAAAAACGCTGGAGTGTGATGATTAAAAACAGAGCATTTCCACCCTTTTATACTGTGGCAAAATATATGCAACATAGTGGGGCGTGGTGACGCATGCCTGTAATCCCAGTACCTGGGAGGCTGAGACAGGAGGATCTCAGGTTCGCAGCCAGCCTCAGCAACTTAGTAAGGCCCTGTTTCAAACTAAAAATAAAATAGAGTTGGGGTGTAGCTCAGAAGTACAATGTCCCTGGGTTCAAGCCCCAGTACTACTATATATATAATATTATAATATATAATTTGCTATCTTAATCTTTTATTTATTTTTATAATTTATTGGTGTGTTATATGTACTTCATAGTGATAGTGACATACGTGCTCACAGCACTTGGTGTACTTCCCCCAGACTCCCTCCCCACTCCCCCCTTCCCCATACAGGATATTGAGATTGGCATTAGTATTCTCACATAGGTATATAATGTCAATGGAAGTGATTCCTTTATTAATTCTCCCTTCCCCTCCCCAACCTTCCCTAGACCACTTCCCCGATCCACTGGAGTTTCTCCTCCATTATCTAAAGTCCCTCTGGCATCCTGATTACTCCCTAGCTTCTGCATATGAGAGAAAATGTGACCCTTCACTTTCAGTGACTGGCTAATCTCAATTAACATAATGTTGTCCAGGTCCATCTATTTTCCTAAAAATGACAACATCTTGTTCTTCTTTATTGCTGAGTAGAATTTCAGGAATGTATACACCATAATTTTGTTTTGTTCTTTATTGCTGAATAGAATTTCAGGTATGTATATACCATAATTTTGTAATCTATTCATCTGTTGAGAGACACCTAGGTTGGTTCCATAATTTGGCTATTGTGAATTGTGCTGATATAAAAATGGATATGCATATATTACTAAAATATTCTGATTTCAGTCCCTTTGGAAAGACACTCAGGAGAGGTATAGCTGGATCATATGGTGGTTCCAATCCCAGTTTTCTGAGGCTTCTCCACATTGATCTCCAGAGCAGCTGTAATTTGCAGTCCCACCAACAGTGTAGAAGAGTTCCTGTTTCCCCACATCATCGCCAGCATTTATTGTTGTTTGACTTCTTGATGATTGCCATTCTGATTGGGGTTAGATGGAATCTCAGTGTAGTTTTGATTTGCATCTCCCTGATTGCTAATTATGTTGAACATTTTTTCATGTATTTATTGGTCATTTATATTTCTTCTTTTGTGAAGTGTCTATTTAGTTCAAGTGCCCATTTATTGATTGGGTTATTTTTTTTAGTGTTAAGTATTTTTAAGTACTTTGTATATTCTAGATATACAAGTCCTCTATCAGAGGAGTAGCTATCTAAGATCTTCTCCCATTCTGTAGATTCTCCCATTCTTTAGACTCTTGACTGTTTCCTTTGATGAACAGAAACTTTTTAGTTTAATGCCATCCCATTTATTAATTCTTGCTTTAATTTCCCAAGCTTTGGCAGTCTTATTTAGGAAGTTTCTGCCTGTGTCTATATGTTGGCGTGTTGGACCTATGCCCTTTCTAGTAATTTCAAAGTCTCTGGTCTAATTTCCAGCTCTTTGATCCATCTTGAGTTGACCATTGTGGAGGGTGTGAGGTAGGAATTTAATCTCATTTTTCAGCAAATAGATAAACAGTTTTTCCAACACTATTTGTTGAAAAGGCTGTCTTTTCTCCAACATATGTTTTTGGCACCTCTAAGTGTGTGAATTTCTTTCTGTATTTTCTATTCTGTTCCATTTGTCTATATGTCTGTTTTTGTGCCATACCATGCTGTTTTTATTCTTAATCATTTTTAAATGTATGGTTTGGTGGCACTGAAGTACATTCACATTGTTGTGCAAACAGCACCAGTACCACCTCCAGAACCTTTTCATCACCCCAAACTGAAACTCTGTATTCATTAAACAACAATTCTCCATTTTCCCCTCTCCCCAGCCCCTGGTAACCACCATTCTACTTTCTGTCTCAGTGTTTGGCTATACGAGGTCCCTGATCTAAGTGGAATAATACAATATTTGCTCTTTTGTGTCTGGCTGAATTCATCTAGCACAATGTCCTCACATTTCATCCATATCGTACATGAATATATCAGAATTTCATTTCTTTTTCAGGCTTAATGCTCTTTCATTGTATGCATAGAACACATTTTGTTTATCCATTTATCTGTCAGTAGGTATCTGGGTTCTTTCTACCTTTTGGCTATTGTGAATGATGCTGCTATGAACATTGGCGTATAAGTATCTATTCTAGTCTCCAAAGAGGACTAATTTTTAAATCTGTACAATACTCAGCCTTATTCTCTTTACCTACCTGGAATCCCACACTTGGTATCCCAAATGTATTAAGGTGCTGTGATATTAAGGGAAAGAAGACACCGACCCTATAGTGGGTCGGAGACTCATATTTTTACACCAAGTCTACAGCTGTGTGATCATGGATGTCACAGCTACCTCTGTTTCTTTATCTCTAGAATGAGACTGTTTGATGCAATCTTATGTACTATCCACACCTGTTTATGATTCTACTAGTGCAGGCGACAATAACATCAGTGGAACACAACTCTCTTTATAAAGTGCTTTCTGTTCTAAGCATCTCTCTTTATCTTCACAATAATGCATTGAGCTAGGTTTTACAGTCATTCCCATCCCAGGAGGACAGTGATCCTTGCCTATTTTGTTTATTAATGTCTCCCAGGGCTCAAAGAACACTGCCTGCCTTATAGAAGGCTTGCAGTAAATATTGGTTGAATGAATAAATTTTTCAGATGATACAAATGGAGTTTAGAGAAATTGAATTACTTACCTTGAATCCTTCACCCAGTAAATTGTGCCTGTTCTGGAACCTGATCTTCTAATTCCAATTTCTTTGCAATTTCCATCACTTCATTTTTCTATACTCAACTATATCTGAGAGCAAATGTTTGTTGGTTATGTGCCTTGTCAAGGAATTTCATATCCAATATCTCATTGAATTTTACACCCCTACCCTTAATTATAGGGGTTTGTTCCTCTCTGATAGATGAACAAATGGAGATTTAAAGAAGCTAAGTGGCTTGTTCAGATAGGCGAGGTGCAGAGGAAGGGCTTAGACTCCAAGCTCCCAGCTCCACAGGGAGGCCCTGTAAGGAAATGATCAGAATGAACATTCTGCTCCTTGCACAATATCATGCATTTAAGTTTAGCCTCAAGAGAACTGCAGGATAACTCGAACAAAGTTGTGCCAACACAGAGGAATAAGCACAATTTGGGCTGGAACTGAATGGGCCTCACTGTTTACAAGGGACTTGGGAACTATTGAGAAAGAAAATTGAGGTGCTCCAAAAGCCAGAACTGATGCAATAGGAATGGAGAGGTAGAGGTCAGGATGGGGGTTTCTGGACTTTTTGAGCTGGCCTGCCTGTTGCTATTTGGTACCTGTGTCTGTTACTCAGGTTTATAGCATAAGGCATTCAATTCCATGAATTCACCAAAATGTAATCATTCCCTGGCAAGCTGATTCATACTGAACAAATCAGAAGAGAATGACTCACAAATCAGAGCTATCTCACAGTAGGAAATCCACTTCACCTGAGGACTAGTAGGGCCTGGTAGGTGATTGAAGTACAGTCGAGGTGGTTGTAGGGTCTGGCCAGTATCAGTGCTGCAAGTTATTTCAGCTCAGGAGGTAAAATAAAGCATTCATGTTCTTCCCACATGTTAAATCTCATCAAAGAGAATTGATAGCCTTTCTGCCTACAGTAAGTGATAAATTGCTGTTCTAGACTCTAGAACTATCTATCTAAAGATAGTCATTTAAATATATTTTCTCCCACTGTTGCTATGGGGAAAACACTCATTCATTCTTTCTGTTCACTCTTTTTCCATAGAAGCATGGTGTTCTCATTTCGATGTATATTTTTCATGTTTCCATCTTGAAGTTTGTAGTTGTAAAGCCATTTCTTAGCATTGGGTGGGTAGCCAAGAGACCCAGGTATGTATCTGTTTATCTAATGACTAGAGAATGAACTTGAGCAGGGCACTTCTGTGGATAGGCCTAAATTTTCTCATCCTTAAATGCAAGTGTTTGGGGATAGATATTAACAAAGATCCTGTTCTGCTGTGATGGACTATGATATAGTTAAAACTTCCCATGGTACATATTTATTTATTTACTTATTTAATGTGGAAGTGGGGATTGAACCCAGGGGCATTTTACCTCTTAGTTACACCCCCAGTCCTATTTTATTTTTTCTTTTGACACAGGGTCTCACTAAATTACTGCATATTGGCCTTGAATCTATGATCCTTCTGTCTCAGTGACCCAAGTGCTGGGATTACAGGCATGCATTACTGTGCCCAGCTTACATATTTATTTTTACAGTGTGTTTCCTATGGTGGATCTCTATTGTTTTCTGAAGGCCCAACATCTATTCACTTTGTTACTTTTCTTAGATGGAAGAGTGGAGGACATAGGAGAGTCTCACTGTTTCTTATGCAGATTTTATGAGTCCTTTTGTTTTCAACCCAGTCACCCATTCCTGCTTTTTACTCTTCCTGGTGATCAACTAATGGAGCCCTTCTAAGGCTTAGATTGGCCTCTACGTCCCGCCACCCTGCGGTGTTTGTGTTCTAAGCTCCATTAGGTCAGATGGCTTCCCTACATCCACTTCTCAGTTTCCCCAAACTGGTGGACATCATCCTTCTTCCCTTCTTCTATTCGTGTTTTCATTGACCTTGCTAGTTATATTTTTTGAAAAGTCATTTTAGTGGGGTTTCAGGAAATAATGGAGATAAACACGTGTATTCGATTTGTCAAGTTTAACCACAAATCACCTCTGTAATCTCTGATTGAAGGAATGAGGTAAAAAAAGTTTTGGGAAATTGTTTTGGAATCCATGTGTGAATAATGGAGTAAGAAAGGTCAGAAACCTGAGGCAGGGAATCGGAGAAGAATGTTTCTGTGAGCATAATGTAAGAGAACGAGAACGGGGGTTTTCTGATGAGAACAGCTTGAATCAGAAAGTTAAATTTAGAGAAAGAATAGAGTTTAATAGCTTTTAAGATGCTGAATAACCAAGGGAAAAATGAGGGCTGAGGAAGGGAACAGTTCAAATAAGGTTACATCCATACAAGGTTTCAGTACCAATCTCACTAACATGTATGGGGAGCCAGATGGGGAAGGAAGGGCGGGTATACCGAGGGAAATGCACCAGGTGATGTGTGCCTAGAGGTTTGTATCATTTTGAATCTCATTATGATGTATAATTACATTGTGCCAATAAAAGTATAAAAATAATAAATAAAGAGAGAAATTGAAGTGAACTCCATGATTTAGTGCTGTTGATTGGTCAGGGCGCAGACCGTGTAGGTATTAAAATGAAGGCAAGTCTAGAGGGATGGTTGAAAATTTAACTCTGAAAGAAAAAGCACCAAGACAGGAATTAAAGGCATGAAAATTCAGAGTAGGAATTTACTTTAATTTTGTGGTAGGCGAGATCTGATTTGAGCATAAAACCAGTGAGGGGCTGGAAGATTTAGGTCTGTGAGAGGAGGCATGTACCTGGAGGAGGACTCCTGGTTAGCTCTGCCCCAGGGTGGACTTTGGTGTAGTGATGGGTGGTTTGCCTGCAGGATCTGTTCTGGATTTGGTGCTTATAATGACCTTGACACAAAAGCTGATTCAAACACTTGGAATGATCCCACTTCTTCATGATTGGTCACCTTTGGGTTTGCCCTGATGATTATCCTAATCATCTGCCCCCTGCTACCAACAATTTTTACCTACTGTTAAAATTATCAGAACTGCCTACAACTAGCTATCTAGTTATCTAGCATTATCTAGCTTATATTTCTTGCACATGAGCTCTGCTTCCTTCTTTTCTTTCTTTCTTTCCTTCCTTCCTCTCTCTCTCTCTCTCTCTCTTTCTTTCCTTTTTTTTATTTTGTGTGTGTGGTACTGAGTACTGAACCTAGGTGCCTTCTACCTCTCAGTTATACCCCAACCCCATTTTACATTATTTTATTATTTTTTATTTTTTTGCGGTACTGGGGATTGAACCCAGGGGCATTCTACCTCCGAGCTTCACCCCCAGCCCTATTTTTTTTTTATTCTTTATTTTGAAACAGGATCTTACTAAGTTGTGGAGGGCCTCACTAAGTAGCTGAGACTGGCCATGAACCCAGATCCTCCTGTCTTAGCCTCCCAAGTACTGGGATTATAAGTGTGCACCACCATGCCCAGCCCATTTTATTTTTTATTTTGAAACAGGGTCTCACTAATTTGCAGAGGACTTTGCTATATTGCTGAGGCTGCCCTTGAACCTGCAATCCTCCTGCCTCAGCCTCCCAAATACTGAGATTACAGGTGTGCACCACCATGCCCAGCTATGAAATTTTACTTACTGGTTTTCCTTAATTCTTAATCCAAATTGGTTCAAGGTTATAAGCTCTAAATGTTTGCTAAATCTCCCACTCCCCACTTTTTGAATAGTTGACTGATTTAGCAACTCCCATTAGGCATTTTATGTTTTAAGATCTGCATATCTTTGGCTCTTTGTTGTGTGTAGACACTCATATCTCAGGCCCTTGCTTTATCATTTAACTTAGGAGGTAGATTTTTTTTCATGGCTATCTCTCAGATGTTTCAGTGACAACAAGGTGTTTGTGGCAGTGCCATTCTTATTTTAGGATTCTTCACACTTTGCAGAATTCAACTTTGTCAGCTGCTGCTGTGTGGATACTCACAGGAGCACTGAACAGGCAGGGTCAGAAAACTGGCATAAAGGAAATTAAGAAACAATCATTTCTGAGGGGAATTTTAGGAAACTTGGATGTACAGAAAGGAATTTACTTACTATAAGACTTCTTGTAGGAATGAAGAAATATTATCAATCCTAGGGAAAGTTGGGTCTAAGTGTACAGTAGCAAAAGATGTTTATAATGCTGATGGCCAAAACAGGCACAGTTTGTGATACAGTGGTTTGGAAGAAGGACAGAAACAAAAACACATTTCAGTCAAGAAACTGGTTAGGTATAATAAATAAAACAGAAGAGAGTATATGCTGTGGTTTGAACTGAACAGATTTGTGTGTGTGTGTGTGTGTGTGTGTGTGTATGTGTGTGTGTGGTACTGGAGATTGAACCCAGGGGCATTCTACCTCCAAGCTACACCCCCAGCCCTATTTTTTTTTTACTGCATAAAAAGTGCTTTATATAATTAATAAAAGGTTTAGTTCTTAGAAGTATGTGTAAAGTTTTTTATTCTTTATTTTGAAACAGGGTCTCACTAAGTTGCAGAGGGCCTCTCTAAGTAGCTGAGGCTGGCCGTGAACCCAGATCCTCTGGTCTCAGCCTCCCAAATACTGGGATTACAAGGTGCGCCACCATGCCCGACTCTGAATAGATTATTAATACAGATAGCAGACAAGGAAGTAGTTGAGTCATAGAACAATAGAAATAATGTGAAATAGGTACCACTCTGATTCATATGTTATTACTTTTTTCCTTGGAATTTTTATGAAAGAAATTTGTTTCTGATGTTAGTGATCAGTTACAGTTGAAGATTCTTGAATTCTGGACTATTTACATAAGTACTAGAAAAAAGAGGTATTAATATCTAATTTTCTGAGCCTGATGGAGATAATATATAGTGTGGTTTGAGAGCAAACCAAGAGACTTCTGAAATGTGTTTTAAATGCGTATAGCTAAAGGAATTTCAAAGTAAGGTTAAGTGACCAGACCCTCAGGGATTCATCATTTTTCAAGTCTTCTGTCAATGAAAAAGTCTTAAATTATTTATGTCTGAATGGACATGATTTTTTTTAATAGTGCTATTAAGCAAAAAAAATGGTAATTAGTAATAAGTCACATCTCTCCTCTTTATGTTAAAGCTATAGACATACAAAACAGCAGTTAGAGTTCTAATGACCATGAGACCCTGAATAACTACCTCGGCTTCATGTGTTACAGCCTGTAATGGTTTTAGTCACCTGGTACATCCTAGTCTTACAAAACTCCAAAATTTTCATTACATTCTATGAAATATTGAAAATAAATTCTCCTTAAAGTCATGTAGATATCTGGGCAGCCAGGACTGGATTCACAGCCTTTCCATGTTGCTTTAAAAATGATAATTAACTTCAAAAATGAAAACAAAGAATCTCTTCTTTTTCTGCATTTCTGATCATAGTAGATTTTTTTTTTAGTATGCCTTTCAAGTAGAACCTTGAAAGAAATCCATGTTGGCCATATTGTTACTAAGGCCAGTAGATTTTCCTTTTGACCTCTTAATCTAATTTTGAAAGGGCATGTGCTCTGGAAAGGCTCTTGAAGCCCTTGGTCCTTCTTGCAAAGTTCATTTCTATAAAGTATCTTGTCAGTTAAGCTAGAGGTACCAAAGAAAAGAGGTGGATAAATATTATTTTTGCCTAATAATAAAATGCCTCTGTTGAATATGTTGAGTTGGAAAAATTATAGGAGAGCCAGTGAGCCAGAAACTAGAGACACAAGAAGTCAAGGAAAAGAAACAATTAAAAGTCATTTGAAAAGAAGCTGGTGGCAGAAACAGACAGTGCAGATCCTTGACCTGATACCATTGTGTAAGAGTACTGCTTGCCTGTCCCATTAGTCTGTCATTTAAAACTGTCCGCGGAGTTGGGCATGGTAGCACATGCCTGTAATCCCAGTACTTGGGAGGCTGAGACGGGAGGACCTCAGGTTTACGGGCAGCCTCAGCAACTTAGTGAAGCCCCCTGAACTTAGTGAGACCCTGTTTCAATAAATAAATAAATAAATAAATAAATAAATAAAACAGGGCCGGAGGTATAGCTCTGAGGAAGAAAGCCCCTGGGTTGAATCCCCAGTACCAAATATAAATTAATTAATTAATTAATTAATTGAAAAAAACTGTCAACTGAAGTCCAAACTATCCACCCCTCTCTCTATGTCTCTCTTGTAAACACAGGACTTCATAAGGAATTATTGACTTCTACAAATGTCGGAGACTGGTAGACTCTTCTTACGCAATCGGCGTAAGCATGTACAGAGATGCCTTTTACCAGCACGAGAGGATTTCCAGTCTCTGAAAAGTCCAGCATTAAGTACAGAGTCCTCAACAACCAGGTCTCTATTCTGCCAGCTGTTGTAAAGATGTGCATTTGTAGAATTTAAAAGGGATCAGCTTCAACATGCTTAAAAAGCCAGCCACAGTTGCTAATGTCTTTAGAAAGAGGGTCACTATTCATGTGGCTTCTCAATTCCTCGACCTTCTCTAATCTTGATGGTATCTGTACCGTACTTCTCTGGTTCAGAGTGAGGAATTGCTTTAGAAAGCTTGAATTTTACCTAAGATGAGACATTGGATTGAACAGTTATGAAGGACCCTCTGTCTCCTGCCTGTCCTTGCCCATTATAGTGACTTAGTCTACTTTTCTCTCTGGAAGGAGCCCATGCCCCCAACCAGGAGTTCGCAGTGCCTTATTTAATAATCCCAACTTGGGTGGCTTCCAGGTGGGAAAGGACCATCCCTTCAGTTATTGTTTTTTCTGCAGCAAGAATGTCCCAAAAACTTGCAATGAAGTCTCTGTATTTCTGAAAAAAGACCGAGAGAGGTAGAAAAACAACCGAATCTGAAATTTGTAGTATAATTTACGGCTCACACGTTCTACTTCTTGTGATTCCACATCCCCATGAAAGAAGACAATTATTATTGACTCTCTTGGACTTGATAAAGGAGCTGAGATTCGGAGACCTGACTAAATTAGTGAGAAATTAAAGCAAGAACTTGACATCATTTTCTCCTTCTCTTGCAGTCCTATAAGCCATCTCACCTAAGGTTACTTTCCTTGGTAGCTTTTTGTGTGACTTTCACTAGGACACCTGCCAACACTACCTATAAGAAAGTGTAATCACTTTAAGAGGGGAGAGGAGAATGGGTCCAGCAGCCAGTGCCCATAATCTCCTATTAGGACTCAGGAGTCATGCAGGGCTGAAAAGGTGAGGGCTGCAATTACACCTCTGCAGGAACCGAAACACTTTCAAGTGTTAATTACCTCTGTGTTCTCCAGGCCCCGAGTTATTACTCAGCACAACTGAAGCTGCAGACTGTAGGCGATGATGCTGTCATGCATGTAAGAGTACAAGGCTCTGTCTTTGGATGGTGATATAGATAAAATCCCATTGCAACTTGTATCTTATTTAGGTTATTAAGAAATTACTTTCTGCATAGTATAATTTTATCTTTGCCTATTAGCAGCAATAGAAAAATATCTACAATCATTTCTTTGGTTCCAACAGGCATGTGGGTTAGGGGAAGGTAGAAGGGGGATGGAAAACAGTTATCAATCTGTCTATATATTATTTATCTTTATATCTGTCTGTCTGTCTGTCTGTGCCGTGATAAGAAGGTTTTAGACTTACAGCATCCACTGGAATGCTTCAAAGTATGTACAAAGGTTTTTAATTATTATTTATTTATTTATTTTTTGTGGTTCCAGGGGATTGAACCCAGTGGCATTCTGCCTCTAAGCTACACCCCCAGCCCTATTTTTTATTCTTTATTTTGAAACAGGGTCTCACTAAGTTGCGGAGGGCCTCACTAAGTAGCTGAGGCTGGCCGCGAACCTGCGATCCTCCTGTCTCAGCCTCCCAAGCATGCGCCACCACACCCAGCTACAATGGTTTTTAAATTACAAATATTTCTGACTTTGTTTCCCATTGTAGGCCATTTCAAGGAGACTTAGCTCAATACAATAAAGACACACCTGGCACAGGTAGATCGTGCAGAAGTGGTCTAGGTTTGGCCTATTCAAGGACATGATGCTCATTCATCTCAGGAATCCTGAAGCCTGGAAAACTTTATATTGTTTGCTGCACTGTTTGATTTTTAAAATTGTCCACTGAAGGCTTTTATCCACTTGGTGAGCTTAATTTCTAAGTAAGAAGAGAAACTG
This sequence comes from Glis glis, assembly GCA_004027185.1. Lineage (NCBI taxonomy): Eukaryota > Metazoa > Chordata > Mammalia > Rodentia > Gliridae > Glis > Glis glis. The sequence continues at coordinate 19,958 of PVJS01011240.1, read as the reverse complement.
TCTTTGAGACCATGACAAATGGGCACTTGTATTTAGGTATAGTGCTGAAGAGGCATTGGCCATGGGTGGACATAAGTCATAATGAGTAATTATCTTTCATCCTCTGAGTTACCTCACACTGCTCACTCACCATCTCGTCCCTCATCTGGTACCTTGAGCTGTAGTCACCTAAATGAAGAGACTCTAAACATGTATCCCAGGCGCAAAGCCCACATGTGGTCAGCCCTGTTGTCAGCATTAGCAAAGAGAGAGCCACGCTTAAGTTAAGCTGACTTTTGGGGGTGGGAATTGGGGGCGGGCTAAATGACCGATGTGTGCATGTATAGTTCTATCACCCTGGAACCCATCAAGATGTATGATTACAATGCACCAATAAAAAAAAAATAAGTTACTCATTGGAAAATGGGAAGTGGGGATGGCCAGAATTTTCATCTGTGTTAGAGTAGATAGTGTAATTTTTTTCTAGAAATGGTTTATTTACAGGTAACAACACAGAAGTGGCTTTAAAACTATCTATTGGTTAGACAAACAGGTGGTAGAGTCTTTATTATTGTTACGTAAGAAAAAATAATTAAGGCCGGGCGTGGTGGCGCACGCTTGTAATCCCAGTACTTTGGGAGGCGGAGACCGGAGGATCCGGGTTCGCGGCCAGCCTCAGCTCTCTTTCTCTCTCTCCCTGTCTCTCTCTCTCTCTCTCTACCTAGTGAGGCCCTCCGCAACTTCATGAGACCCGGTTTCAAAATAAAGCATAAAAAAATAGGGCTGGGGGTGTAGCTCGGAGGTAGAACGCCCCTGGGTTCTATCCCCGGTACCGTAAAAAAAAAAAAAGAAAAAATAATTGTTCACTAAAAGGTATAAGTGCCTGCCCTCCTTTGTTACCTCTCCCTTTCCTTGCAGTTATATAACAATGCTTTTCAAAATGCTTATGTTATAGTATTTTATCTAAAGGAATTCTTTTCAGTTCTCAAAACAATAGCAGCAATCTGGGTCTGTGACACACGCCTGTAATCCCGTTACTTGGGAGGCTGAGACAGGAGGATCACAGGTTCGAAGCCAGCTTCAATAACTTAATGAGACCCTGTTTCCAAATGAAACATAAAATAGGGCTGGGGTTGTAGCTCAGAAGCAGAACACCCTGGGTTCAATCCCGAGTTCTATAAGGAAAAAACAAACCAACAACAACAACAACAATAGCAGCAACAACAAAACTTGAAATGAATGAGTGAATGAATGAATGAATGAATGAATGATTTCTGGAAATAAAACGACTGCTAAATTTCCTTGAAACCATCTAGGAACTAAAGAAAGTAAGTCCCCTGTCCCATGTGACAAAGTGGCTCTCTGGATTAAAGCTGTTATCTTTTACAAATACTTCTTTTAGGCATCATGTAAGTAATTGACCTGAGTTTTATGTGATTTCATCATTGAAACAGCGCTATGAAGTAGGGAGCATCCACGTCCTTATTTTATAGCAGAAGAAATGGGGGCTCAGAGAAGTGAAGTCATTTTCCTGGGTTATGCAGTTAAAGAACTTGAATTTTAACTTGAGGAATCTGTCCCTTGAGCCTACATTTCCGTGAATAGCTGAATAGCTTATCAACAAAATTTGATTTGGACTACAGGAAGAATTCATCCTCTAAAAACCCAACTCAACTGAAAATGTACTTGTTCTCATCTAACTTTAATCTTTCTTTCCAGTCCTCTCTTCTCCAGGCGGCTCTGTTGAATGTTAATGAGCCTATATTTTATTCAACCTCAGCCAGTCATTGGGGGGTAATTAATCTGAATTTGATACACCCAGCCTCTCTTTTAATGAGTAAACTTTGAGCAAAGCATGTTTCCACCACTGGGTATTTGTTTCTTCTCGTAGAGGCAAATGAGCAGTATATATCTGGTTCCTGTTTTGCTGTCCTTGTTATTAGGTTTGGTAGTAAAAAGTTACGAGGAGGAAATTGTTAATCAGAGCATAATGATTTGTTTTAGAGATGGATTGTGGGAACCCAGGAACATGCAGACACCTAAACCCATCAACAAAAGACAGACAAATCATGTGATTTGCACAACTGATATGTATGTGCTAGTCATTCTATGTCAGAGTCAGTGGTATTCAAATAGAAAGGTGTCAGTCAGGAAGCCATGTTTGCTCTCTTGGAATGACCAGCAGAAGTATTAAGTATAAAGGCAGAATCAGATTGCTTTCACTTTCATTAATTTTTTTACCTTCTTAATTTTTACCATGCTTGACGATTTGGGAATTTCTTGAATTTTGTCTCATAACGTATCTGGTTGTATTTCCTCAAGGTTTTTGACACTTCTGGGAGATTATTAAAATCATTGAGTGATTTAAAGGAGTAAGTGCAGTGGGAAATGCCCTGTTCCCAAGCATAGGAACTAGGAGTAACTTGGGGTACAATATTATTCGAGGGGTGCATTCGGGCTCTGCAGAGAAATATAACCGATGGAGGACATATATCTTGTGTATGTTATATATGTAGAAACGTACATTTGTTCATTTATTATATAAAGAATTGGCTCATTCAGTTATGGAAGCTGAGGAATCCCATGGTCTGCAATTGACAAGTTGGAGAACCAGGAGGACCATGGTACAGGTCTACCTCTAGTCTGAAGGCCTGATAACAGAGAGCTGGTGGTGTAAGTCTCAGTTTGAAGGCAGGAGAAGACCAATCGCCCCAGCTCCAGAAGTCAGGGAGAGCGGAGGGGAGGGGAGGGGAGGGGAGGGGGAAGAGGAGAGAGAGATTTCTCTTCACTCTGCGTTCATTCAATCCCTCTCTGGATTGCATGATGCCCACCCACACTGGAGGGACCCTCCGCTCTACTCTAACTGCTGATTCAAATATTAATCTCATCCAGAATTATCTGCATAAACACACCCCAAAATAATGTTGAATCCAGTAGTCAGACCCCTTGTGACTCCATCAAGTTTATACATAAAATTAATCACCACAAGGGCGTGTGGCTTGGGTTTAGGGAAGAAATGTGCTGAGCTTTTGATTAAGTTTCTAGGGGAAAAATTTATGCAAGAGGGCTTACCACCTGCAACTCCATTTATGGTATACTGTGTTTTGAATCAGGGCGGATGTATCACAGTCCTTTAGGGATTAAAATGTGTGTGTGTGTGTGTGTGTGTGTGTGTATGTGTGTGTCTGTGTGTGTGTCTGTGTGTACTCAGATTTGCCTCCACTCTTTCACCTTCAGCCTGCCCTTGGTGGGGGCTACGTCGGGGCTGCGAGGGAGGAACAGGGCAGAGGGAGAAGGAGATCTGTGGTGACATGATGACACGTGGCTTTTACACTCTGTTGTAAGCCTTGCACATTACAAATGGGGGAATGCCACATGCAAAAGTTTTGGTGCTGGACAGCCACAGGCTTCAGCCACAGCCTAGCCCTTTGGAGAAACTTTTCTAAGTCTCAGTTTACTCATTTGGAAAATGGGAATGACACCATCTAGCTTACAATAAACACCAAATGATCGACGTGTGCATGCATACTTCTACCACCCTGAAACCCATCAAGATGTATGATTACAGTGCACCAATAAAAAAAGAAAAAAAAGATTAAGAAAAGTAAATACTAAAATGAGATTATGTACTTAAAGGGTTAAACCAGAGCCTGGTACTGGACAGGCACAAAATAATGGAAACAAATATTAGCATTAGCGTTTAAAAATTGTACCTAATCTTTAGATGGACAAAGAAGGTGACCTAACAGAGGGAGTTGGGAAGGGGGTGGAGGGAAACATACTATAGCACATGATGTACATACACAAACCTATAAGACTCAATCACTATCCGGAGCATGAAAGGGAGGGAATAGGGTGGGATTGGAAGGAAGGCTAAATGTGCAATGTGTGCATGTATGATGTTCATACCCTGACATATATCAAAATGTATAATTACAATGCACCAATAAATGAACATAAAAAATAAAATAAAATAAAACAAAACAAAACAAAAATAAAAAATAAAAATTATACCTACTAAGCAACAATTTACCAAAGTGTTGACTTTCACGGAACTGAATAATTAGGTAAAAAACTTCATCTGACTAATTTTAACCAAATTTAAATGGTTAACCACCACCCCCTGTAACAAATTTAAATTGTTTATTTGGTTAATGGTAGTTATTTTGATTCCTTACTGATTGGGACTTAACATAGTACAAATGTTTTTATAGTTACCAAGCCACAGGAGTGCAGCAGCATATAGAACTCTAGTTCCAAAAGTATTAGCTAAAAAGGTTTATTTTTCCATATGGATTAAAAAATATATATACAGTAAGGAAACTTCTTTTTTGTGTGTGGACTGGGGATTGAACCCAGGGGCATTCTACCTCTGAGCTATACCCCCAGCCCTATTTTATTTTTTACTTTGAAACAGGGTTTCACTAGGTTGATGAGAGTCTCACTATGTTGCTGAGGCTGTCCTCAAACCTGCGATCCTCCTGTCTCAGCCTCCCAAGTACTGGGATTACAGGTGTGAGCCACCACACCTGGGTCCAATAAGCAACCTTCTAAGTAAGAAAGGGAGACCATGTCCCGGGCAGTATATAAGTCAATGTCAAGACCTAAACACAGAAAAGACTCCTTACATTTAATCGCTACCAAAGCAAACCAAGGTAAGAGAGTTGGCAAAAGCTATAGGCTAAAATAATTAGAAAAGGAAAGTGGGTGGGTTTACTCCCCCAACTATTGATAAATATGAAAAGCTCTTCTTATCTGCAGCGTGCATACATTTTTTTAATGACAAAAAAGACGGAAGCATATGAAACACTCAAAAGATCTAGTTTATGAGTAATTGAAAGGGATGAGGCAGGGGTAGTTTCTGTGTTATATGGGATTCACTTCATAAGCACTGATCCCACATTAGTGTCAGCCCATTAAGGAACATCTGCCTTTGAAACTGCCACCAAATTAGGCTTGTGTCTTAGAGAATGTCCTCAGTGTAGATCAATAATATATGTTAAGGGACTATATGGGTTAACCTACGATGTGTCATATTCTTTAATTCTGTTGAAGACACTTATTCTTCAAGAGCATTGGATCCAATTTTATTTTATGATGATTGTCTTGATTCTGTCTTTAAAATTTTAACCACAAGGCCAGTCAAGACCATTTTTTTTATCACAACATCCTAAAAATAATAATAATAATTTGTTGCCATACTGGGGATTGAACCCAGGGGCATTCTACCTCTGGACTACACCCCCAACCCTATTTTTTATTCTTTATTTTGAAACAGGGTCTCACTAAGTTGCGGAGGTCCTCACTAAGTAGCTGAGACTGGCCACGAACCTGTGATCCTCCTGTCTCAGCCTCCCAAGTACTTGGGATTACAAGCATGCGCCACCATGCTCAATTCCAGATGGAAATTTTTATGAAGATACCTTAGAGAGTCAGGCTCACACCTGTAATCCCAGTACTTGGGAGGCTGAGACAGGAGGATCGTAGGTTTGCGGCCAGTCTCAGCAACTTAGCAAGACCCTGTGCAACTTTGCAAGACCCTGTTTCAAAATTAAAAATTTACAAAGGGGTGGGGTGTACCTTGGAGGAAGAATGCCCCTGGGTTCAATCCTCAGTATCATAAATAAATAAATAAATAAATAAATAAATAAATAATGTTAGAGGAAAAAAGGCCTATCTGGGCTCAGGCAGAACCTATAGAATGACTGCTAGGAATATAAAGGAGGAGGACAGCCGGGCGTGGTGGCGCATGCTTGTAATCCCAGTACTTTGGGAGGCGGAGACCGGAGGACCCGGGTTCGCGGCCAGCCTCAACTCTCTCTCTCTCTCTCTCTCTCCTTAGTGAGGCCCTCCGCAACTTCGTGAGACCCAGTTTCAAAATAAAGTATAAAAAATAGGGCCGGGGGTGTAGCGCGGAGGTAGAACGCCCCTGCGTTCAATCCCCGGTACCACAAAAATAATAATAATAATAATAATTAAAAAATAAAGGAGGAGGAGGAAGGAGTTTTCTTGGGCTGGCCCAAGGTCTGAGCGAAACAGCACATGGGGAGAGTCAAGAGGAAGCGCTCAGGGAAGTGTGAAGGGCTGGTGTTGAGTGTGGCCTCTGTCCCTTTACTGTCATGGCCATGGACCCTCTCTTCATTTGTCAAGGAGGGGAGAAGCTTTCCACGGTCCTTTCTGGCACTCTTACTCCTATGATATGATTCCATGGCGCCTAGAAACTCTCCAACATCCAAAGCGAGGCCGTGCTCTGCGTCGCCACCCTTGGGTTCTGTCAGGACAGAAGCTGGGATTATTTTTCCTGGCAGTCTTACTCTCCCTCAGTAGCAGTTTGCATGTGGCCACTGGAATTATTGGCTCCACGCTTCCACTGCTTTTCATAATTTATGAAGTGTTGTTTTCAAGGATAATTTTGGTATTTAAATGAGCTTATTTTCTAGAGAATGTATTATTCAGATACCGTCATTACCAAAATTACAGAATCAAGGAATATTAAAGTGTAAAGGGCCCTTAAAGGAAACTGTCATCTAGGGGGATTTAAAAAGACTTCTTAAAATCAACATTTATTCAATGTGATAAAAGCTTCAAAAGAGTAACAGATAAACAAATAATCACTGAGTTGAAAATGGAAGTGTTGAGCCAGGCATGGTGGTGCACGCTTGTAATCCCAGTACTTGGGAGGCTGAGACAGGAGGATCTGGGTTCGCAGCCAGCCTCAGCTACTTAGTGAGGCCCTCTGCAACTTAGTGAGACCCTGTTTCAAAATAAAGAATAAAAAATAGGGCTAGAGGTGTAGCTCAGAGGTATAATGCCCCTGGGTTCAATCCCCAGTACCGCAAAAAAAAAAAAAAATGGAAGTGTTGGTGTAGATGCAATCTACTAATTGAGTTGATTGTTAGTGGAGAGAAGCTCGTGATAACTGTCAGCAACTCCACCTTTAACAGGAGACTTGTACTACACCATTAAAGAGTATCATCTAAGTCACCAGTTTCTATACATGTTTAAGGCTAACTTTATCAAAATGAAACAATGAAGTTCACGTTTCTACACCCCCTTTCAGTTTCATAATCGTCATCACCACGGATATTAATCTTGTCCTTACTAGGTAACAGTAGCTTGTGTGAACTTTTTCCACAAGTGATTGCAAGATGGGAATTTGTGTGCACAAGGTTAATTGGAAATGGTCTTGCGATCAATAAGGGTAGAGAGTGAGGACTGGAAGTGGGACTGGGAAGAAGGATAGGTTGGGCTTCTGGTAGTCACGGGGGGTATCTCGGTCTCTTCCATGGGCAGCTCTGGACTGGCCTTTCGGAGTTGTCCTGAATTGACCCAAGGGGGCTGTGACTATCGACTCCCATTGACCAAAGATTGCATGTAGAACAGCCCTAGGGAGAGGCAGCACTGTTTGGCTGAGGGCAGTTCCCAGTGACCCAGCTACTAGCACCAGTGGAGGGAGGCATACGGAGAGATTCCCACATTGTCAGGCACTGGGCTACTCCTTGCATGGCATATTTGATATAATAATAGCAATAGCATGCTAGCTAGCTATTCAGATTACCCCATTATTACCATGAGAATACAGAGGCATAGGGAAATCACTTGCTCAAGGTCAGGATTAGTACATGGGGGCAGCCAGGTTTTCAGTATTCTCTGGCCAAAGTCTTAGCTCTGAGCTTTTCCTTCTACCTTCTGAGAATGTGACCACCCAGATCATAAATTACCATGCCATATATATGCATATATGTACATATATGCATTCATATATGTATATATATGTTTGTTTTCATATATATATATATATATATATATATATATATATATATTTGTACTGGGGATTGAACTCAGGGTCATTCTACTTCCAAATTACACCCCCAGCCCTCTTTTAATTTTTTATTTTGAAATAAGGTCTTGATAAATTGCTGAGGTCTCAGTAAATTGCTGAGGTTGGCCGTGAACTTGCAATCCTCCTGTCTCAGCCTCTCAAGTACTGGAATCGCAGGCATGTACCACCATGTCTGGTTTATCATGCTGTCTTAAACTAGGTCATGGTTCTGTAGTTTAGTTCCAAATTCATATCAATGTTATAGCTGTGTTATACTAATATCGGATACAGATTCATCTTAAACTACCTTGTTTATCCACATTAATGATCTGAAATAATGTGGCACATTATTTCTCTGAGAAGTGGTCTTATCTGGTAAATTATACAACATCCAGCATTCGGCTTGTGGATATATTTTGCTAAAATATGCTTCTTCTGGTGAGCTCCATAACCTCTGGATATCATTGTCTGTAGTTAGAGGTTTGGGGAGGTTATACTCAGATGAGTACATGGGCAGGGGTTGGGAGGGTTTGATGTAAAATGTATGTAAAATCCATTTTGTATTTAAATAAAAAAAAGGCTGAGCTAGGCGTGGTGGCGCACACCTGTAATCCTAGTACTTGGGAGGCTGACACGGGAGGAGCGTTGGTTCAAGGCCAGCCTCTGCAACTTAGCAAGTACATGTTCCAAATAAAAAGGGATGGGTTAGAGGTAGAATGCTTCCGGGTTCAATCCTCAGTATCAAAAATCAATCAATCAATAAATCAATAAAAGATAAATAATAAATAAATAAGTCTGAAACAATATGTCTAAAATATTTGATAGATTAGGTTTAATGCATTATTAAAAGGTTAAAAAACCAATTTTGAGAGCATCAGGGATCAAAAAATTGAAACTAGCTCAATTATTTTAATTATGAATCAAATAAATCTTTAATTAAATGACATTTTAAGCTTCAATTTTTCTATAGAAAGTATTTTTAGAGATTCTGCATTCATGTAACTTTCACACAACTTGTTTAACATGTTTATATAACTAAATAGCACACAAAAAATCCAATTTGGCATTTACATAATAATTTAAAAGATATCTAACCTACTGAGAAAAAACTGTGCAAAGAACTAATATTCAAAGGTAATTGTATTATATGTCTGTGTTCTCTGCACACTGGTAATTCAGGATTTTGCCTAAGTTTTGCGCCTTATGAGAAGGAGTCTATGTCTTCTGTATTCTCAATCTCTCCACGCTCATCTCACTTAACATACTGCATTAGTAGTCTTCTTGACTGAATGTGACAGAAAATCCAATTCAAGCTTTCTTAAGAAAAATTGGAATTTATTATTGACTAGATAATTTAAAAGTCAGCCATAGGGCTTGCACCAGGCATGGGGTGCAGGTGTCTCTCTGGCTCCCCACCCCCCGTGCTTCCCCTTGTTTTGTCTTGGTTAAATTCTCAGACTTGCTTTTTTCTTGATAGCAAGATGGCCGAGACAGCCCTAGCTTCTATCTTTTCATGTTAAAGGTCAAGGAAGAACACCAGCCCCGTTCTCTCTCAGTAGTTCAGCAGAAATCTCATTTCTTCTCAAATGCCCCAGACTGCTCACTGTGGCCAGGTCAAGCCTCAACCAAATGCCAACCTCTGGGCTGGGAATGAGGTCCACAGTAGCCTGGTGACTAGATGTGTTCAGGATTAGGGCTAGGGGCCATCCTTTCTCTGAGCATACTCAGGAATTTTCTCCCCTAAACAAATATGAAGAAATGAATGCTTTACAGACAAAATGTGGCAATTATCTATCATTACTACTTAACTCTGTAAAGTGTACTTCTCAGAAGACAGTTGCCAGGTGGGTGTGGTGGCACATATTTGTAATCCCAGTACTTTGGAGGCTGAGATAGGAGGTATCACAGGTTTGAGGCCAGCTTCAGCAATTTACTGAGCAATTTACTCAGCAACTTAGTGAGATCTTGTTTCAAAACAATAAAAAAACAAAAAATAAAAGCTGGGTGTGGTGGCACATGCTTGTAATCCCAGTACTTGGGAGGCTGCGACTGGAGGATCTGGGTTTGTGGTCAGCCTCAGCTACTTAGTGAGGCCCTCAGCAACTTAGTGAGACCCTGTTTCAAAATAAAGAATAAAAAAAATAGGACTGGGGATGTAGCTCAGAGGTAGAATGCCCTTGGGTTCAATTCCCAGTACCGCAATAAATAAATAAATAAATTAATAAAAATAAAAAATAAAAGGAGTTGGGGGTGTAGCTCGGTGGTAGAATGCCTCTGGGTTCAATCCCCAGTACCAAAAATATAAAATATAAATAAAAGACAGTTGACAACATACTTATAGCCTATATCAGATCACATCTCATATGCCCAAGGGGGCTGGAATAAAATAAAACAATAGAAAACAACCCAGAACTAAGAAATAAACTTTCTAACAGTAACATGAAGTTTTATGAGAAGGAAATATTATACACAGAAGTCAGTCCTAAGTGTAGTATAAGAAAGCACCTTTTTTTTTTAGTACTGGGGCTTGAACCCAGGAGTGTTCTACCTCTGAGCTATACCCCTAGCTCTATTTTATTTTTTATTTTGAAACAGGGTCTTGCAAAATTGCCACACGCTGGCCTCGAAACTGTGATCCTCCTGTCTCAGCCTCCCAAGTACCGAGATTACAGGCATGCACTACTACGCCCAGCAACAAAGCATTTTTGATTGTTAATGAATATCGAGTTTCCATGAACCTTAAGAGATTCTGTTTTTATTAGGATGAGAAACTTTCCTTCAGGTTCATTGTGAGTTGATAATTTTGCAAATCATCTTTTAACGGTGCTGGAAAGATGTATCATATACCTATCAGTTTAGAAAGTGTTGATGGGTGGCAGCTTGTCAAGGCTACTTATGTCAAGAGGAAGAGTCATGTTTAAACATGAGTGCATTATTCTCAATGCTTGATTTTGTCATGATTTTTAATAGCCTTCGTGATTGTTCCTGGGAGGCTGGGAGATGGAAAACATACATCTCTAACAGATGACTTTTTCCATTAACCTTGCCAGAATATAATATTATAATCTAACAACAAGTAACAAAGCAGACGGAGTTCTTTTCCTAACAAGTTTTCAGAATTCATACATCCAGCTCATTGAAAAGTTAGAAGGTTGCATAATAGTAGATTCAAGAAAAATAATTCTAAGCTTTGTCTAGAGATCTCCATAAACTTGTTTATATTAAATTTCATGTTCGGACACTGAGGATTGCTCTCAAACAAGGCATCTGCTTACTTATAAACACATCACTGAATGTTTACCACTGATGTGGTTAAACATCTTCCTGCCGGGCGTGGTGGCACATGCTTGTAATCCTAGTATTTGGGAGGCTGAGACAGGAGGATTGCAGGTTCATGGCCAGCCCCAGCTACTTAGTGAGGTCCTCTGCAACTTAGTGAGACCCTGTTTCAAAATAAAGAATTAAAAATAGGGCTGAGGGCCGGGCGTGGTGGCGTACGCTTACAATCCCAGTACATTGGGAGGCGGAGACCAGAGGATCTGGGTTCACGGCCAGCCTCAACTGTCTCTCTCTCTCTCTGTCTCTCTGTCTCTCTCTCTCTGTGTCTCTGTGTCTCTCTGTCTCTCTCTCCTTAGTGAGGCCCTCCGCAACTTCGTGAGACCCGGTTTCAAAATAAAGTATAAAAAATAGGGCTGGGGGCGTAGCGCGGAGGTAGAACGCCCCTGCGTTCAATCTCTGGTACCGCAAAAAAAATAAATAAATAAAAATAAAAATAAAAATAAAAATAGGGCTGGGGGTGTAGCTTGGATGTAGAATGTCCCTGGGTTCAATCCCCAGTACTGCAAAAAAAAAAAAAAAAAGACATCTTCTTTCATTTCCACTGTTGCCCGATGGGTGTAAAAGTGCTGGCTGCTGTGGGTGTTGGTGGAGAGGGGGTTATGGGAATGGATCTGGACCTGAATCTGCCTCGTGGGGTTTGAGAAGCACTTACAGGACAAAACTGGAATCAAACAATGGAAAGATAGTCCACCGGGCAGGTGTGTACCATCTCAAAATAAATAACCCTCGGCACCAGGTAAACAGTTGGTGTCAATTTTAGCCTGAGAGGTGCAAGTAGGAGAAATCAGAGGCAACGTAGCAGCAGTAGATTTAGGAGCACCAATTCCTCAAGGACCGAAGCAGGAAATCAGAGTTTAGGGCATTGTTGCCAGAGAGATAACCTTCATGCTGAAACTTTAAGATTTAAGATCCTAGCCGGGCTTGGTGGCGCACACTTGTAATCCCAGTACTTGGGAGGCTGAGACCGGAGGATCCGGGTTCGCGGCCAGTCTCAGCTACTTAGTGAGGCCCTCCACAACTCAGTGAGACCCTGTTTCAAAATAAAGAATAAAAATAGGACTGAGGGTATAGCTTGGAGGTAGAATGCCCCTGGGTTTAATCCCAGTACCACAAAAAAAAAAAAAAAAGATTTAAGATCCTCAGGGCAACTGGTAGCATGTGGCCAGGACCTTGTTCCAGTAGGGATTGATGTTCTGGGTGAGTTATCTAGCCAAGGAGTCAGTCAGAGCAGGAGAAGGAGACAGAAATCCAACTCTCCAAAGAGGGCATCTCTGGAAACTTACTCTCAGGAACAAAGCAGAAGCCGGGGCTTGCTTCACAAAGCGTGGTCCCTGGACCGACGGCCTCAGCATCACCTGGAGCCTTGATAGCAACACAGAGTCTTAGGCCTCCCCAGTATCAACTGAGAAAGAAGTTGCATTTTAACAAGCTCTGTAGGTGGCTTATTTGCTCATTAATTAGAGAAGTTTTAGGACCCAAGGCCAATGTCCTTGATTTACAAAATTATCAACTCGATACTGGTCCTTAAATATTAAACTTAAAGTTGACTTCTAAATACTGAACTCTGATGCCTAGAAAGTTCCCTCTTCAGGCTGTGCTCAGGTGTCTCCTGTACCTTATCATTTCATCCTTACATCAAGTCAGTGAGTGGGCATTTCTCTCATTTATAAGTCAAGAAATTGGGATTCAGGATAATTAAATATTTTACCCAAGATTAAACTCCTTTAAGTGATAGAGCCTGAATTTCAAAAAAACTTTTTTTTTTTGAAGAGGGTAAAGGTGGACTAGGGGTTGAAACCAGGGGCAATTTACCTCCAAGCTACACCTCCAGCCTATTTTGTTTTTTTATTTTGAAACAGAGTCTCACTAGATTGATGAGAGTCTCACTGAGCCTGTCCTTGAACCTGCGATTCTACTGTCTCAGTTTCCCAAGTACTGGGATTACAAGCGTGCGCCACCACACCCAGCTCTAAAAACCTTTTATTATAGAAGTTTTCAAAGATGTAGAAAAGCACAATCTGGCAACATAGCAAGACCCTGTCTCATGACAAAAAAAAAAAAAATAGGAAGGCATCAGGATGTAGCTCAATGGTAGAGCACACGTGGGTTTAATCCCAGTACTGCGGGGGGAGATGCACAAAAGAAGAGAAAATAATACATAGAACCATGCATCCTCCACACTCAGCTTTGGTAATTGCCAACACATTGCCACTTCTCTTTCATCTTCTCCCATCACAGCACACACACTTTATTTCTTCTCTTTTAAATCCTGGACTTTACATGGAACTGGTTGATTCCAGAAATTGCTAAATCTACCATATATCCACTCTGATGATTATAAGGATCACTTTGATTATTATAAGAATTGTCATAGATGCTGGTACCAACAGAGCCCAAAGTTAGTATAAATAGAACAAAGGACCAATGGGGAGAGAGGAAGCTCTCTGTAGAATCTGGGAATTAGACCTAAAGATGGTTTCTGAAAGAAGGGTGCCTGAACCAGCACATCCTATATGAGCAATAGGTTCGTTTATATATATATATATATATATATATATATATATATATATATATAAACATATTATATTATATTAAAATATAAAATATTATATATATATTTTGGTCCATTGCAGTCTCACATAGTAATATGGTTTAGAGTGATAGGGACATACATGCACACAGCATTGGTGAGCCTCCCCCTGGCTTTCTCCCCACTCCCTCTCCTGCCCCATATATGGTATTGAGAGTGCTAGATTCTCGCTTCAAGCAGCATTTCATCCCTCAGGTGATCAACAGCTGTGTGCATCTGCAGTGTGTTGGGCTAAGTAAACTGGCCCACCAGGCCTTGCCCCACTTACCTCTTCATCTTGCTCCCCACAGCCATCCTCCTTACTCACCACATCTCCTTCACACTGGCAGTCAGTTCTGCACAAGTTCATCTGAATCTGAAGGTCATCCTACATGGTGCTTCCTCTCTGGAATATTCTGCACCTTGCCACCTAATTCCAACCTCTCTCTCAAATCCCAACATCAGTGTTGCTCAGAACAGCTTTCTTTAACCACCCGTCCACATCCTTGCCATCATACATAAACTTAGACTGTGCTATGTTTCATGCCATGAACTTACCATGCCTAGTAGTCATGGCAGCCTAGAAGCTGAGCTCTCAGAGGAAGTGCCTGCACTTGTCTTGCTCATCACAATCAGCGTGGCTCCCACAGGGATAAGACCAAGTATGAGTGCCTGGGTATTTCCATTCTTTCCTTTATCCGTTTATGAAAGAGGGTTTTGACATTGCTGGTTCACTTTCTTCATCCCCCCTGGTCCCCAAGGAGGGTTCTGCTACTGCAAGATCAGCTCTTTGTGATTTTTGAGACATAGGATCCTTGGACAATGGTAGGCTCCCTAGGGAAATGAAAGGAACTTTTACAAGAATTTTTGGAAGAAGTGTGGAGTGTGAGAAAAAGTAATAACTGCTACAACTCATTTATTGCTTATTGGGTCTCACTTATATCGGACTTGATACTAAATTATCATGTGCTATGTTATTTCTTTTTTGGTGGTATTAGGGATTGAGCCCAGGGGCATTATACCTCTGAGCTACATACACACCAGCCCTATTTTATTTCAAAACAGGGTCTTCCTAAATTACCCCATGCTGGCCTCAAACCTGCAATTCTTCAGTCTTGACCTCCCAAGTTCTGGGATTACAGGTGTGCAACTCCATACATGGCTATATGCTATGTTATTTCGTTTAATCCTCCCATTGATCCTGTAGGTCAAGTACAACCTTCTGACAGACAATTGACTGTATCATTATTGAAATAGCGGAGTATTTTCCTCTCTGTTCTTCTTGCGACAAGCCCTTTTTGGCTAAAACTTTTTAAATGAAGGAGACATGAGGAAATATGAGAAGAGCTTTTTGAACAGAAATAGTCAAGAAAGTGGATTCTGTTTAGATACTATAATAATTGTGTATGGACTCCATCTAGCCCTGTGCAATTCTTACAATATTGAATACAGCATGGGATACTAGCCCTGCACTGAGTTTGTGTGTATTTATATAATTTAGGAAGTGATGGGGTACAATATAATGGGTTATTTATTTCTAACTCAATTCTTAATAGGAAGGACCATGGTTCTCAGGTCTAGAAACACCTTGGATACTTTTAAGCAGTCCTTATATTAGTATGCATCTCAGATTATGTGCAAATTTTGGGTAGTAGTACCCCTTGTCCCCTCAAAAAACCCACTACCAACTAAATGGATGGTGGTGAGTCTTATCACTCATAGCATCTTTGAGTGGGAAAAAGTAGGAACATTTTCTATCCAAATTTAATATGCCCCTACCATTGATACAGAATATGAAGAATGCTAAGGTTGGGTGGGAATAGAAAGTAACATAATCATGATAATTACTAGTTTTAGCAAGTCAATCGCTCAACCAGTATTTTAATCTTTCCTTGGAACTCAGTAAGCCATCAAGTCTTAAGACCTCAGTTACAAACACAGAAATAAATTGGCCCGAAATACTCTCTTAGGCATGGAATTAATGTTATGCATGGATTCTTTAGTGAAGAATTGGGAACTGATTTTAATCTCTTTTTAAGTTCATTTTAAAAATTGTTTATTTTTAATTGGCACATAAAAATGGTACATATTTATGGGGTCCCATGTGATGTTTCCACACACATAGACATTGTGGAATGTTCGAATCTATCTCCTCAAACATTTATCATTTCTTCGTGATGAAAATATTCAAAATCCATTCTTGCAGTTTTTATGAAATATAGCATATTATTGTTATCTAGAGCCACCCTCCTGTGCAATATACTTTTAAGTTCATTATATTATACACATTTATATAATGTGTATAATAAACTGACTCATAGTTGTCCAAGAGGTAGTAGACTGGTCCTTGTGAACATATCTTATTGCCATCTTCAGAAGTATGTAGAGATTATATATCACTATTTCTGAATTGACTGGTTCCTTCTTAGAAATTAGGATAGTAGTGGTTAGAGTTGAACAATACAGTTTTTTTTTTGCTTGCTTTTTAATTGTATTCAGCCTTCAAAATAAGTAGTCACTGCCTTTCTAAAATTTCCTTCATTAAAATCCTTTCTTGGTATTATTGATTACCATAGTTACAAACATTTGAAATTTATGGAGATTCTGTATGTGTTTAGCAATCGATTGCAAACACAGAGAATCAGTTTAGTACTATCAACTTATCTCATGTATATGTGCATGTAAGAGGCTTATTGAAATGGACAAAAATTCTTGCACATTCTCTAATGTCTCTGGATTTTGGTTCATTTTTGAAGCTTCTAGAAATCTGAATGAGTATCTATATGCAATGTAAACCAAATTGTAGTGTAACTAGAGTGGCTTCATATCATTTAGGCTGAAGAATCCTTTAGAGATGATGTAGGGTTAATTTCTAAAAGCAGCCTTTTGCCTTAGAGTCTGTCATACCCAAATTGGCTGCAGTACCCAACCTTTAAAATCCTTCAGGAACCAATTGGCACACACCATTTGGTAATACAAGCATCTGGAAATTCTTATCTGAGGATATTCTCAGCAATCCAACATGACCCTATCTTCTGATGTTATAGACTTTGATGTCCTGTCTTAAATTTTAAGGAAAAAGATCTCTCTGCTGTTTTTTCATAGAGTTAATATTGGAGCATCCTTGCTTGATCTTTTGTCTAAAATTTCTCGATGAATCAGTTTAAGGGCACCATCATCCTCAGATTCATTTCTCAAACATAATCACTTTTTGTTATTTGTCTTGCAACCATCTCTGTGTTTCCTCTTTCTTACGGGAAGTGGTGGCTCCCTGAATAGAATACAATCTTTTTTTTTAAATGGTTTGTTTTTTATTTATTTAATATATCTTTATTGGTGCATTATAGTCTCACATCATAATGGAGTTCAGAATGATAGGGACATATATGCACACAGCACTTCTTTATGAGAATAATTTTTCTGGGTGTGAAGTAGCAGTACCCATGAAAGCTGGTGGTCTAAATGGGTTTGGAGCTACATAATGTAGTTGTCAGGCTAGTTCCTCCACGGATTTGCTTGGCCTTGAGAAAGTCCTTTAATAACCTTTCCTGGAAGCAGTTTCCTCAGTGGCAAATGGGAATTGTTATTCCTTCTGTGGCTACTGAACAGAGATAGTGTGAGGATGCAATTAGATGGAAGTTAAGAAAGTGCTTTGGAACAGTTCCAATCACCCACCAATGTAACCCAGTGTGAATAAAAAGAAGTTGTAAGAACTCAGATCATTTGCCTAACCTTCATTCCTCCGGGGCGAAGAATGCATTTTTAAATTATACTTGCGCTTTATTTCATGGGATCTTTTTAATCATCACATTAAAGGATTCCATTAGGGCTGTCACTATTAATTTTATAACGGTATGCTGTATCAGGTCAACCTTTAAAATTGTGATTGCACTCTTTTGACTAAAGACTGCCGGAGGAGTCTACAGTTCATTCTTCCACATTCACGAGGCACAGACCAAAGCATGTCAGGAAGTCACACACTTCATTAACACACTTCTACTGGGTCTAATACATACGTATTATTTAATTAGCGGAAGAAATTATGCGTGCATATTATATTCGAGGACTCATCTTTTTGTGTACATCCTAAGTCTAGATCACCAAGTCGGATGTATGAATATTGGTGCTTAGGTGATTTATAAGATGCCCTCATAGCTCAAAAAATTTCATAATAGCTTGTACTTATGAAAAACTTATATAATAATTATTATTATTGAAATATCTTTCCTAAAAGCATTTTTTACCTACGCCCTTTTCCTCTACCTGCTTTCTTTCCTTCCTTTCTTTGTTTTCCTTCCTTCCTTCCTTCCTTCCTTCCTTCCTTCCTTCCTTCCTCCCGCCCTCCCTCCCTCCCTCTCACCCTCCCTCCTTCCTTTCTTTTTTATTTTTTTGCGGTACCAGGGATTGAACCCAGGGGCATTTTACCTCTGAGCTACACCGCTGGCCCTATTTTTTATAGTTTATTTTGAAACCGGGTCTCATGAAGTGTGGAGGGCCTCACTAAGTAGCTGAGGTTGGCCGAGAACCTGGATCCTCCTGTCTCAGCCTCCCAAGTACTGGGATTACAAGCATGCGCCACCACACCTGGCTCTTTCTTTTCTTTCTTTCTTCTTTCTTTCTTTCTTTCTTTCTTTCTCTCTCTCTTTTCTTTCTTTCTTTCTTTCTTTCTTTCTTTCTTTCTTTCTTTCTTTCTTTCTTTCTTTGATTGAACCCAGAGGCATTCTATCTCTAAGCTACCCCAGCCCTTCTTTGTTTTTAATTTTTTTCTAAAATATTTTTGGTGCTGGGGATTGAACCCTGAGGCAGTTTACCCCTGAGGTACACCCCTAACCCTATTTTATTCTGAAACAGAATCTAAGTTGCCGAGGGTCTCACTGAGTTGTTGAGACTGGCCTGGAACCCATGGTCCTCCTGTCTCAGCCTCCCAAGTACTGGGATTACAGGCGTAAGCCACCTTGTCTGGCTTACCCCAGCCCTTTTTACTTTTATTTTGAAACAGTGTCTTCCTAAGTTGCTGAGACTGGCCTTGAACCTGCGATACTCCTGTCTCAGCCTCCCAAGTTACTGGTATTACAGGTGTTCACCACCATATCGAATTTGCATGCTTGCTTTTTTTAAAAAAATATCTCCTATTATTCAATATGGAGACATACTTCCTTTTGCAGTGTATAGCTCCCCGACTTGCTTTATTTTATGCATTTCCTTTCTCTGCCCTCCCTTTCCTCATGGACTCTGGATCCAAACACAGGCCAACGTTTTTGTTTCATCCCCAAGTGTGGCCACAGGGGGATTGATTATGTCTTCGTTTATAGTTGGCCCTCCTCAGTTCTGATCTTCACTGTAGACTTTTAAAAGCATTAGACAGAACTGCCCTGGTGAAGGCATCTGTCCATGACTGACTGATGCATTGCTAAGGGGTGGAGAAGAGGGATGGTCTTCATTTCTTTCCCTATATGGAAAAGGGTTCTTTATTTTGCTGCCTGTTGGAAACCCTGGAGCCAGGCTTTGAGCTGTGTTTTTCTAGTCTCTTACTGAAGATTTTCTACTTTATTTTATTTATTTATTTATTTATTTATTTTTGCAGTACCAGGGATTGAACTCAGGGGCGTTCTACCTCCGCGCTACACCCACGGCCCTATTTTTTTATACTTTATTTTGAAACCGGGTCTCACGAAGTTGCGGAGTCTAAGAGAGAGAGAGAAAGAGAGAGAGAGAGAGTGCACGAGCGAGAGAGCTGAGGCTGGCCGCAAACCCAGATCCTCCGGTCTCCACCTCCCAAAGTACTGGGATTACAAGCGTGCGCCACCATGCCCGGCAAGATTTTCTACTTTAAAATGTCTCATTCCCATACCATCACCAATACCAGATTTTTTTAAAATTAACTATTAAGTCTCTGTATCAACCAAGATTTATTATACTATAGTGTGGACACAGCCCCAAGATCTCAGGGGCCAAATACAAAAAAACCCAAATAAATAAAAAGGTTACGTCTTATTCATGCTATTTATATTTATTTCTGGAGGTCTGCTCATTGGTGTTTTTTTTTTTAAGTACTGGGGATTGAACCCAGGGGCATTCTACCTCCAGGCTACACCCCCAGTCATATTTTTTATTCTTTATTTATTTTTTTTTTATTTATTTTTTTTTTTTTGCGGTACCGGGGATTGAACGCAGGGGCGTTCTACCTCCGCACTACACCCCTGGTCCTATTTTTTATACTTTATTTTGAAACCGGGTCTCATGAAGTTG
>PVJS01011239.1:0-46188 GCA_004027185.1 Glis glis | reverse complement strand
TATTATACTTAGAAGATCCAACAAACTCAACTAAAAGGCTCATAGAACTGATCAACAAATTCAGCAAAGTGTCTGGATACAAAATCAATCTTAAAAAATCAGAAGCTTTTCTGTATGCCAACCATAAATCCACTGAAAAAGAAATCCAGAAGACATTTCCACTCACGATATCCCCCAAAACAATAAAATACTTGGGAATCAACCTAACCAATGAGGTAAAAGACCTCTACAAGGAAAACTATAAAACATTGAAAAAAGGAATTGAAGATCTTAGAAGATGGAAAGATCTCCCATGCTCTTGGGTAGGCAGAATAAATATCATCAAAATGGCCATTCTTCCAAAAGTTCTCTACAGATTCAATGCAATACCCAGTAAATTGCCAAAGTCATTTTTCACTGACATAGAAAAATCTGTCCTTAAATTCATTTGGAACAAGAAAAAAAAAACAGAATAGTCAAAGTAGTTCTCAGCAACAAGAACCATGCAGGAGGCATCACAATACCTGACTTCAAACTATATTACAAAACCATAGTAATAAAAAGAGCATGGTATTGGCACAAAAGCAGACACATAGACCTATGGAGCAGAATAGAAGACTCCAAAACAAACCCATACACCTACAGCCAATTGATTTTTGACAAAGGGGCTAAAAACACCCACTGGAAAAAGTATAGCCTCTTCAACAAATGGTTCTGGCAAAACTGGCTAACCATATGCAGAAAAATAGAAATAAACCCCACTTTCTCACCTTATACAAGAGTCAATTTGAGATGGATCAAAGACCTAGAAATCAGACCAGAGAACTTGCAGCTACTCGAAGTGGGCATAGGCCCAACACTTCAACACATAGGCACAGGTAAAGACTTCCTCAACACGAACCCAAAGGCACAGGAAACTAAAGTGAGGATCAATACATGGGATTGCATTAAACTAAAGAGCTTTTGTGCAGCAAAGGAAACAATCAAGAACCTCAACAGAGAGCCGACAGAATGGGAGAAGATTTTTTGCCAGCTACTCCTCTGATAGAGGACTCATATCTAGAATATACAGAAAATTTAAAAAAGTCACCACTAAAAAAACAAATAATCCCATCAAAAAATGGGCAAGTGAACTAAATAGACACTTCACAGAAGAAATACAAATGGCCCATAAATGTATGAAAAAATGTTCAACATCATTAGCAATCAGAGAGATGCAAATCAAAACTACCCTGAGATTTCACCTAACCCCAATTAGAATGGCAATCATTAAAAACACAAACAACAACAAATGCTGGCAAGGATGTGGAGAAGCAGGAACTCTTAATACACTGTTGGTGGGATTGCAAATTAGTGCAACCACTTTGGAAAACAGTGTGGAGGATCCTCAGAAGGGGAATGAACCTACCGTATGACCCAGCAATACCACTTCTAGGCATCTACCCAAAAGGACTGAAACCAAACTACCAGACTAATGCATGTGTATCTATGTTTATAGCAGCACAATTCACAATTGCCAAACTTTGGAACCAGCCAAGGTGTCCATCGACAGACGAATGGATCACAAAACTATGGGATATGTGCACAATGGAATTTTATGCAGCCATAAAGAATAATAAAATTACAACATTTGCAGGGAAATGGAGGGCAGTGGAGAACATTATGTTAAGTGAGATCAGTAAATCACAAAGAGTGAAAAGTCGGATGTTCTCCCTAATATGCAGAAGCTAGGGAGAATGGGACTTAGAAGGAACTCCAGACAAAGAAGGAGAAAATTTTAGTTGAGCAAAGAAGGTGACCTAACTGAGGGAGATGGGAGGGGGGAAGAGGGAAATACACTAATGCGCATGATATATATAAACAGACTTATCAGAGTCGATCACTATGCTGACCTGGGATAGGAGGAAAGGGGGAAGGAATGGGGTGGGATTTGAGGGAGGGCTAAATGAGCAATGTGTGCATGCATGTTTCTGATATGCTGACTCTTACCAAAATGTATAACTACAATGCACCAATAACTGTAAAAAAAAACCCCAGAAAATTACTAAAATAGTAGATTTTGTGTCCTTACCATAAAAATACTTGTAAATAAATGTATATGTTAATAAGATTGATTTACCCATTATACAATATATATCAAATAATAAAAAACATACATTTTTAAATTTTCAATTAAAAATAAAATTAAAAAATACTACAAAGCTACCATAATAAAGACATTGTGGTACTGGCATAAGGATAGACATAGATATGGACGAAGTACAATTGGGAATCAGAAATGAATCTTTCCATTTATAGTCAATTATTTTTTCACAAAGTTGCCAAGTCACATCAATGGGGCAAGAACAATTTTTTTTAACAACTGATTCTGAGGCAAATAGACACTTATAATTTAATGATAATGTGGACCTATATTTTAAATTGCATCCAAAATTTAAGCAAAAATGACACAGATACATAACTGCAAAAGCTAGAAATAAGAAACTCTTAGAAAAAAAGCATACATGTAAATCAGAACTATCTTGAACTAGACAATGGTTTCTTAGATATGACGTCCAAATCCCAAGTGAGAAAAGAAAACTCTGATGAATTGGATTTCATCAATGGTAAAACATTTGAAATATGCATTCCACCATCTAGAAAGTGAAAAGAAGCTTGCAGAATAGAGGAAATATTTGCAAATCTTATATGTGACAGGTAACTTGTGTTTACATTCCTGATGATTAGCAATTCCACTTCCAGGGATAGATCAAAGAGAGATGAAAGCATTTGTCAACACAAAGCCTTATACATGGATGGTAATAGCAGCTTTACTCACAATTGTTAAGACGTGGAAGCAACCCAAATGCCCATCAACTGATAAATGAATAAATAAAATGTGGTACATGGATCCACACCATGCGACATTAATTGGTCATAAAATGAATAAAGTACTTATATGTGCTACAACTTTGATAAACTTCCAAAGCATTGTGTTAAGTGAATGAAGTCAGTGACAAACAGCCACATATCACATAATTCCATTTATATGAAATATACAGAATTGGCAACTTTCCAGAGAAAATAAATAGATTAGTGGTTGTGTAATGCTAAGGTGGTGAGGACAGAAAGGACTATAGGTGAATCTTTTCTGTGTATGTGTGTGTGTGTGTGTGTGTGTGTGTGTGTGTGTGTTAGCAACTTGGACTTTAACCCAGGTATTCTAGCACTAAGCTATACCCCCAGCCTTATTTATTTTTTCATTTATTTGTTTATTTATTTTTCTTGAAACAGGGTTTCACTAAGTTACTGTGCTCTGGTATGAACCTGTGATCATCCTGTTTCAGTCTCTCAAGTACTGTAATTACAGGACACACCTGTAATAGGTGTGTCCACAGCACCTGGCTTATTGTTTTAATTTTATGGTTATAAAAACATTCTAAAGTTAAATTGTGAAGGTAATCACACAGTGATGTAAATTTACTGAAAAACATTTTATATGTACTCATTCTATGATATGCAAAAATATGTCATGACATCTGTTTCTCTCTCTCTCTTTCCCTTTCTCTCTCAGAGTAACTCTACATTTTAGAATAGTGCATATGAGCTCTGATTCTAAAATAATAAAAACCAGGTTAAATTAGAATTATCAGATTATCAGTTTACCTTTTATTGACTGTTATGTAATGATTTATTAACTATGCCTCAGTGTTTTGATCTATAAAATAAATACAATGATAAAATGTATCTCATATGGTCATTATGAAATTAAGAAAATACACATAGAGTTCTTAGTTCAGAATTTGGCACATAGTCAATACTCAATATTAGTTCTAATTTGGTATCAATATATTTATTAAAATCTTCTCATACCCACAGTTGTGCATATGACAATGCTGTTCAAAATATTTGCACACACACACATATATATGCAATCTATATACATATATACTATATATACACACACACACACACACACACAGATATATATATACATACACATACATACCATCCCTCTGTCTCATACTTAGACAGGTATCATTTGGTGTTGTAATCTATCCCCCACTAATTTATGTCAGAGAAAATTTACTTACTAGAGTCCATACGTGAACAAATTTTTTTCCCTCTGTAAATTTAGGGAAATTGATTTTTTTCAGGCTATTTTCCCTTGGCAGTCATGAAGTGCAAATTGGATTCTGGCATAAAAGATGTTGTCGAAATAAGCCCCAAAACAGTATGACTAGACAGATAGAAAAGGAAACAAGGGAACCTAATACAAAAATTGTTATAAATGATAAAAAAGGAAAGAAGTGAGAGTGTTAGAATGTCATTGTTCTTGATGCAATAATAGAGAATTTCTGTTGTTTGTGGTTTTTAAATATAGACACTTGCACCCTGAATTTAAACATCATTAAAGGAAAATTAAACAAAATTAGCATCTCTATTTCTTTATTTTAACTTGATATTTTAAAACTTCAATGTTTTCTTTTGCCTCTCTTGTACTGTAATGGAAGGTTCTCACCCAAGAACCCATTCAACATGTATCTTATTCTAACAATAATATCACTTATTTTTTATTAACTCTATTCTTACAACTGTAAATTGCTTAGAAACAAACAGAAGCCAGTCCTCAAAACTTAAGGATGTTTATTTATAAAGAAATTTTTATTTAAACACAGCTGAAATCTGACTAAAATATTGCAATTCTTGAGGAACATGGACTATCTTAGAAATATATGATCAAATACTAGTGAGTAAGAATAAGAATTCTGAGGAAAATTTGTAAGTTGCTAATGGCATGATATTAGATGAGTCTTTTTAAATTCTCTGATCGTCATTGATAAATAAGGAGAAAATACTAATGTCTTTCTCTTTAAGAGATACACTAAAGAGCTTGGCACACTGCCTAACACATGACGGGTGTTCAGAACATGCCATCATTCATCACCATCATCACCATAAGTTCTTGGAAGGGAAGCATGGCGTCTCATTAAACACCATAATTTACTCAAAGAGCATTAGTTAAATAAAAATGAAGAAATCTCCAGTTTGCTGCTTATTAAAGATTAATGTTTCATTCTGCTTCAATTTCCACAAATTTTGTTCATTTTGAGCTCTATATTTGTGATATGGTAATTTGTCATGGAGCTGGCTGAGCAGTTTTTAGCATACTAATGATATAGTTTTATTGACAACCTTGTTACCAAAGTAACTCATTTAGTTTGGGGGATTTCTCCTAATACAAAATAACTAATTACAGGCTACTAATTATATTTTAATTTCTTATTGTGTTTGTTTTCTAGACTTACCATTATAAAGTATCACAGAGTGGGTGACTTAAACAAAAGAAATTTTTCATAATTCTAGGGTCTAAAAGTACAAGATCAAAATGTCAGCAGGGTTAGTTTCTTCTAAGGTCTCTATGATTATCTATCTATCTATCTATCTATCTATCATCTATCTATCTATCTATCTATCTATCTATCCATCCATCCATGTATCTATCATCTATCTATCATCTATCTATATACTTTTATTGATGGAATTCTCCCTGTGTCTTCACACGATTGTTTTTCTCTGTATTTGTCTGTGTCCTAACTTCCTCTTTTTTGAAAAGACACTAGTTATACTGAATTAAGATAAACTGTAAGGACCTCACTTTTTCATTTAATATTTAATTAACTTTTAAAGACACTATCTCTAAATAAAGTCACATTCTGATGTACTAGAACTAAGAATTGAACATATTAAATTTTTTTGGTGCTAGTGATTGAACTCAGGGGCATTTTACTTCCAAGCTATATCCTCACAGCCCTTTTTATTTTTAATTTTGAAACAGGGTCTCTCTAAGTTACTAACATTCTCACTAAGTTGCTGAGGCTGGCCTAGAACCCATGATCTTCTTGTTTCAGTCTCTCAACTACTGGTATTACAGGTATGCACCACCACGTCCAGCTCAACATATTAATTTTGAGAGGATGTAACTAATCTCATAACAGTTATTTAATTAGTGAAAATGATAGTTAATTCCTTACAGTTAAGTTACATTCTATACTTTACATTTTTTTACCTTTCCAGCACTCAATTGTGGCTTTAATCTTTCATCACAATCACATGTCCACATGATGACAATCTTTCTTGGATCATAGCCAATTATTAATTTATTTTATTTTATTCTGCTACTGGGGGTTGAGCCCAAGGGCATTATACTTCTGAGCTATCCCCCAGCCCTATTTTATTTTTTATTTTGAAACAGGGTCTCACTAAGTTGCTGAGCCTGGCCATGAACTTGTGATCCTCCTGTCTCAGCCTCCCAAGTACTAGGATTACAGACATAAACAACCATGCCTGGTTAGATTGATTTTTAATTGACACATAAAAACAAACATTGTACAGATTTATGGAGCTATGTGATATTTTGATACATTGACATTGTATAATGTATAAGTCAGGGTAAAATACCTATCTGCTCAAACATTTATGATTTCTTTATGGAGAAAACATTAAAATCCACTTTTCTAGTCTTTTGAAAGATACAGTGTATTCTTTTGTAAAAATATCTATTTCATAGAAATAGAATTTACTTTTTATTGTACTCCATTAGAAATTAACAATGAGCCAAATTTTCTTTCTACAATGGAATGTATTGCAACCCTAAAAGTAATTAATTAACAGAACATTATGCATCTTAAATAACTTCAAGTTTTAAAATGATTGGAAAAGTTTTAAATTTTGTATGTTATTATATCATAAATTTCAGTTTTTTTAGTAGATATATGATTTATTACCCAAATCATTTGTATGCTAACCAAAAGCATATATCCTTAATTTTCATTTATATATATACTTAGTAAGAACAATTTCAAGAAAAAATATGTACTTATGCATCTCTCTTTTAAAAATTAAAATAACCAACAGAGATTGAGAATGCATTATAAGCTTATCTGTATTATACTAAACTGGGTCACTACAACATATTAGTTAAGCTATTTTTCATTGTCAGGAAGAGACATATCAAAATATATTAAGTGATGGGTAGGACTGATCAGGGGGAGAGTGGACATGCAAGGTAGGTGTCCAAAGTCCAAATTTCCATGAAGGTGTACACTTTAAATTTTTAACATTATGTACAAATGGGATTATAATACAATTTTTGTCTTCCTGTTTGCTAAGCATTATTTATAATATTATTATAAAACAGCCATAAATATTGTATTATATTGTTATAAAATAATATATTATTTCATATTATATGTATATTATAATATAATATATTATTTTATAACAATATAAATAGTATTATTATAAAATATATTATTAAACATCCATGATTTTATGGCAATTCAATAATTTTAATAGATCAAGCACCTTGAAAATTGAAAATGATCCATTTGTTTTTCCATTTCTGTAAGGCACTATTGTTAAAAGTGTGTAGGTTGTAATTCTAATCTGGCAGCAAAAAAGTCCAGTAAAAGTTCAGAACATCACCCTGGGTTCCAAAACTTCCAAGAATAGAATGATCAGCCAGCCTCAAGAGGAATGCAGACAAATCCATGGGAATCTTGGTCTAGTGTGATTATTTTCCCTCAGGGATATAATAAGCTTTGCAGTATTTAAAAATAGATAATGCAAAAGTATTTTTTCATTTAAGATTCATGAAGAAAAGAAGAATAAGAAGAGGAGGAGAAAGAAGAGAAGGAAGAGGAGGAGGAGAACAAGATGAAGCAGTTCTTCTATGTAGCTCAGTGGTATAGTTCTTGCCTAAAATAGGCAAGGCCCTGGGTTCAATCCTCAGCACTGCAAATAAATAAATAAATAAATAAATAAATAAATAAATAAATAAATAAAAGGAAAGAGAAAAAACTAGAAGAAACCATTAAAGAACTTCAAAATTGAACAATTCACAAAAAAACCCCAGAAAATCTCCAGTGCATTTAATGTCTGTAATCCAAAACAACTGACCACACGATTTAGATGAAGGCAGGTTATTTGCTCATAGCTTTTGGAGATTTCACAGTTTTAGGCCATGTCAGATCAGGTCTGCAGAGCTCAGAGCATGGCAGCAGGAAGCAGAGAGAGGGGGATAGAAAGGCCCTGCTCTCACATCATGGAGGTTGGAAGCAGAGAGAGAGCAGGGGGATGGAGGAGGGTGGTACCTTATATAAACCCCAAGGCCACACCCCCCAAGGACCCTTCCTTAGCAACCAAGACCCGCTTTTAACATTGCTACCTTGTTTTGTGAAGTCTAGAGGCACATTCTAAATCCAAACCATTACATTTAGAAACTTTTTTAATGACCCTTGTTCCATGGATAAGAGTGCTGAGACATAAGTATGGAAATAGTGTGTGGTACATGTGACCTATTAAGTGCTACCTCATTTCAGTGTATTTGAGGATGTGATTACCACTTCTGCTGACACTCTGCAGTCTCCCTCCTTCCACACTAGTTCTTCCCATTCCAACTGTCAATTATTAGGCTACATCCTATTCTTTAAGACTCAGTTTTGCTCTATCTCTAGAAAATCCATTTCCTAGTAAGAAGTAAGCATAATTAACTAATAATATTAATTACTAGACACATATAGAAAAATTTACCCATGCAAGAGGAATGTATGCATAATTTGAAATAAAATTGAATATGTTCTTTATCAAATTTAACTTTAGTGAAGTATTTAAATAACATTAACTTCATCCTATAGTAATTTAGTTATTAAAGCAATGTTTCTTAAATGATAAGTACTATATATTCCCAAATAATTTAAATTTGTCTCTTGATTAATAAAACAATTATATATTCATTAATGCCAATATGAGATATATCAAATATATTCATTTCAATATAATATCAATTAAATTTTATATTGCTGTAACACAAAAGTAAAAGGAAAATATTTATTTTATACATAATCATTTTGAATTATATTAATTTATTCAATAAATATCTTCACTTTTATTTGTTATATGCTATATATCATGCTACAGGTTGGTGTAGTATTTTTATTGTAAAGATAAAGGAGAATTCAAGCAATAATATAGTTCTAAATAAATTACCAACATAATATTGACACACTTTTTCCCTTTTATTATTGAGTTAAAAGCATGTTATTCAGCCAACCCCTTCTCAATTCTTGTGAATTGACAAAATCTTGACATCAAAAGACTTATTTATTGGTTCATTTATTTTTTCAAATGTAAACATTCTATGGATGTAGAAAAGCCATATTCATTTTCTTTCCATGTTCACTGTACACATCAGCCTTTCCTTTCCTATATACACTCTTCTCAGAAAAGAATGAACCATTTTAAGTAACTTAAATATCACAATTTCTAACTAAATTATCTCCGGCTTACATTTAGACATTAATCACCTAGGATACATAGAGGAAGTGGCAAATTGATCAAATCATATATCTCATGGAAAGTATTGAACTTTTAAAATTTTGATGTTGAGTGACAAGAGCTAAGGGAAAAAGGTCATCATTGAAAAAAGGTTTCTAAATTGACATTTCCAGTGCTAGTAGCATAACCTGGAAAGAATAGCAAAACTATAACTTTATTCTGACAGAATGATTATAAAATATACCACTGTATAGGTTATATAAAATGCTTTAATTGGTGCAATTACCATTATTTAAGTTGTTTAATTATTTTATCACTAGATAAACAAAATGCAAACTATTTAAAAAGAAGAGAACCTGAGGCAAGTGTTTGTGTGCTACAATTTTTCTCTGGAAAATTCTAAAATAATATCCACATTTATTTTGTTTCTTAATAATATTATAATGCTCATGAATAGTTATTTATGCATTCAAAAACATTTATTGAATACCAATTGTCTGCCCAATCTACAAGAGCTCCACATACTTTGGTGACAAAACAGGTCTTTCTCAATTCAAAAGTCTACTATCTAATGGGAATTGGTAGATGTTGTCTGGTCTCCTAATGGAAGAGGTATTTTCTAGTCAAGAAACAACAAAAATAATGGAAAATTACAAGTATGATTTATGCTATGAGTGATAGGTACATGGAGATTATAAAATATAATGTTAACAGGTCTCAGTAATTAGAAAAGGCTTTCCTAAGTAAATGGTTTTTAAATTAAATATCAGGTTGTGTGTTCTATGGAAAAAGGGAGGTTTAAATTTTCTCTAAATAAAAATAAAATATTTAAAGGAAAGGAATATCATGTGACTACAAAACACACAATGATTATAAGAAACATAAGGAAGAACACTGTCTTTTTTTTTTTCTCGGTACTGGGGATTGAACCCAGGGGCATTCTACCTCCAAGCTACAACCCCAGCCCTATTTTATTTTTATTTTGAAACAGGGTCTCATCTCATTAGGTTGATGAGAGTCTCTCTTCTTGCTGAGACTGTCCTTGAACTTGCGATCCTCATGACTCAGCTTCCAAAGTACTGGGATTACGGGCATGTGCTACCACACTCAGCTAGCACTGTGTCTTAAGTGGAAAAAAGAAATGGGAAATAACTAGACAAGCCATAAGGAAAGAGAAACAGCAATACATTCAGGACAATGTAGGCCCTATTAAAGATTTAGATTAATAAAAGCAATGGGAATCAATTTATTTAATTTGATTATATAATTTAAATATATATGAACTGACATATATTTTTTCTTTTTCTTTTTGGCGGTACCAGGAATGGTACCTGGGGCATTCTACCTCTGAGCTACACCCCAGCCCTATTTTTTAGTCTTTATTTTGAAACAGGGTCTCACTAAGTTGCAGAGGGTCTCACTAAATAGCTGAGGCTGGCCGCAAACACGGATCCTTGGGTCTCAGCCTCCTAAGTACTGGGATTACAAGCATGTGCCACCACGCCCGGCTTGACATATATTTTTTATTTAATAAAAAATATTTTAAAGGAACCAAGGTTGATGAAGCAGACCTGTTTGGAGATGAGGAACTTTGATGATGGAAATGAGTACTGAGAGAAATGGACAGAACCAAGATAATTTAGGAGTTAAATTGACATGGGGATGTTTGTATATGCAGGTAGTGTGATTGAAATGCCAGAGCTGACTCCTAGATTTTCTGGCCAGCACACTCAGGATGGTCTTAAGGTATGTGAGAAAGACATTTCCCAATGATAAAATTTTGTAGCTCACCAAGAAAAAGCAATCCTAAATGTGTGTACACCTAATAGCAGCTTCAAAAAAAAGAAAAAATATATGAAGGCAAAATTTAAGTACAAGGAGAAACAGAGAAATCCACACCAATGCTTTAGGTAGAGAATCTAACACTGCCTTTTCAGTAATTGGTTGAATTAAGTAGGAAAACGTCAATAAGGATCCACACTTTCGTGATGGGAGGTCATCCTTAATAACAAGGAGAGGTTTTTAGCTTGTTAGGACAGTAGCAGGAACCAGCATATGGTCTCTTGAACCCATTTTCCATTTAGAAAAAAAAAGTGCAGCTCCCTGCCACATTCATTTATTTTTACATAAATATGCTCTCTGAAGCTGAATCAAATCTGACTGTGATTCATTGACTGCAATGTTTCTGTTTGGAGTACATGTCATTGAAATCTTGTTTACAGAAAGTCAAACACAGATTTGTTCTTCTGCAATGAAATCTGAGCCTTTGACTCACCAGCAGATATGGAAGAATGGTGGACAAAATGCAGACAGTAAAGGAGAAGTAAAAATCTTTCACCAGTCATAATTTGCCTGAGTTGAAGTACATCCAGGAGGCCTCGTCAACCAAACACATCTCAGGCACAGGTTTCCGCACAATATCTTGCTGTAACATTACTGCAAAAATATGTTCAGTTCTTCAAAGTGTGCTTCCATTTACCCTCTAGGACTCTAATCCATGAGTTATCTCAGCATAAACACTACTGCCACAAGTCCACCAGCAAGTATTCTTGGGGAAAATGGGAAATGGGATAAATAACTTGGTGACAGCCAAATCATTTAAAAGATCTCCACTTGGCTTCATTTTCTGTATTCCAATCTTATGCTATTTTGTTACATTTAAGGTAAAATAAAAATTTGAAAATTCTGAATTTACAGGATTCCAATAGCAATTGCAGGAGAGTAAGACAAAGTTAACCGGCAGATAAGCTGCAAAAGCAGACTCAAACCAAGTAAAAGGTAAAAAAGAAAATATTACCTTACCAAAACAATGTATCTCCTTGGGAATCTTATTAATGAGCTTATATTCAAAAGAACCTGAATGAATCTTTTTTTTTTTTTTGCAGTTCTGGGGATTGAACCCGGGGCATTCTACCTCCGAGCTACACCCCCAGCCCTATTTTTTATTCTTTATTTTGAAACAGGTTCTCACTAAGTTGTGGAGGGCCTCACTAAGTAGCTGAGGCTGGCTGGGAACCTGTGATCCTCCTGTCTCAGCCTCCCAAGTACAGGGATTACAAGTATGCACCACCACTCCTGGCCTGAATGAATTTTTAAGAAAACAATCCCATGGATTTTAAAAAGAAAATGAAAGATCTATAAAATGTTAATTATAAAATACTGATGAAAGAAATGATAGAGGACATTAGAATTGAAAAGAAATGCCATGCTCATGGATTGGAAGAACTAATAGTGTTAAAATATACACTACCCACAGCAATGTGTAGATTCAATGCAATTCCCATTAAGATAATAATATTCTTCATAGACCTAGAAAAAAATCAGAAAATTCATGTGGAATCACAGAAGACCCAGAATAGCCAAAGCAATCTTGAGCAACAAAGAGCAAAGCTGAAGGCATCGAAATACATATCTTCAAAACTCTCTAGTAAACAAATCAACATGGCATTGCCCAACAAAGTGGATAAACGGACCAATGGAACATAATAGAAAAGTCCAGCAATTAACCCTATTACTTATAGCCAATTAATTTTTTAATAATGGGGATTGAATTCAAGGGGCATTCTACCTCTTGACTGTACCTCCAGTCCTTTTTATTTTGACACAAGCACTCCCTAAGTTACTGAGGGACCTGCCAAATTACTAAGACTGCCCTAGGGCTCCAGATTCTCCTTTCTCAGCCTCCCAAATCCTGGGACAACAGGTGTGTGTCCCATTCTGGCTGCCAATTTTTCTTATCAAAGTGCTAAGAACACTCATTGGAGAAAGGACAGTCTTTTCAATAAATGGTGCTGGGAAATAGGATATCTACATGCAGAAGTATGAAACTAGACCTTTTATCTCCTACCAGTTAATAAAATGAACACAAAATGAATCAGGGAAATGCAAGTCTAAACCACAATGAGAAATCACCTCACTTGGGTTAGAATGACTGTTATCGAAAAGACAAATGACAAATGTTAGTGAAGATGTGGACAAAAGGGTTCCTTGCATACTCTTGTTGGGAATGTAAATTAGTATAGCCATTGTGGAAAATAGTAGGAAGGCTTTACAAAATATTAAAAATAGAACTACCCTATGACCCAGCAATCTCACCCCTAGGGATACATTCAAAGAAAATGAAATCAGTATGTCAAAGAGACATCCACACAGGGAATGGTGGTACACACATGTAATCCCAGTACTTGGGAAGTGGACACAGAAGGATTGGCAGTTTGTGGTCAGCCTCAGCAATTCAGCAAGACCCTTGGCAACTTAGAGAGATCCTGTTTGAAAATATAAAATAAAAGTCGGATGTGGTGGTACATGCTTATAATCTCAGTACTTGAGAGCATGAGACAGGAGAATCATAGGTTCATAGCCAGCCTCAGCTACTTAGTGAGGCCCTCCACAACTCAGTGAGACCCTGTTTCAAAATAAAGAATAAAACACAGGGCTGGGGGTGTAGCTCCGAGGTAGAATGCCCCTGGGTTCAATCCCAGTACCCCCACACACACACATACACTCACACACACACACAAATAAAATAAAATGGGCTAAGGCTGTAGCTTAGAGGTACAATGTTCCTAGGTTCAATCCCCAGTAAGTACTAAAGACAGAGAGAGAGAGAGAGAGAGAGAGAGAGAGAGAGAGACAGAGAGAGACAGAGACAGAGAGAGACAGAGACAGAGAGAGAGACAGAGAGAGACGAGATTGATTGATTCATACTCTCATATTTATTATACCACTATGCACAATAGCCAAGAAATGAAAGCACCCTAATTGTCCACCAACTGATAAATGAATAAAGAAAATGTGGTACATTTAAACAATTAATATTTAGCCATAAAAATGATAAAATCTGGTTCTTTGTGACAACAGGATGGAACTGGAGATCTTTATGTAAGTAGAATAAGCCACGTAGAGAAATATAAGTACCACATGACCTTACTCACATGCGGAATGTAAAACAAGTCAATCTCATAGAAGTTTATTGTAGAATGGTGGCTACCAGAGGCTGAGGAGAGTAGAAAGGAGAGGATAGGAAAAGTTTGATCAGTGGGTACTAACTTAAAATTGGATAGGAGTAAAAAGCTCTGTTATATTGTCAAACAGTATAATGACTACAGATAACAATGGTGTGCTATATATTTGAAAAAAGTGGAAGAGTGCATTTTGAATGCCTTCACCATAAAAAATGATAAGTGTTTAAGATAGATTTAAACATTACCCTGATTTAAATATTCTACAATGTATACATGTATTGCAACATTTGATTATACCCCATTAATGTAAATGTGTAATTTTTATGTATCATTTACGATGTAAATTTAATTCAAAGCATATAAATGAAATAAAATAAAAGCTAGAATGAGATATCTCAACCCAGATAGAATGGCTATTGTTTAAAAAGTAAAAAAATAACAAATGCTGGTGAAGATGCACAGAAAGGAGAACTTTTATACACTGTTTGTGGGAATGTAAATATATAGACCTTTATGGAAAACAGTATGAAGATTATACATCAAAACACTGAAAACAAATGAACCATATGATCCAGAAATCCTGTTATTGGGTATATATCCAAAGGAAATGAAATCAGTATGCCTAAAAGATATCTTCACACTCATGTCAACTTTGGCACTATTCACAGTTGTTAATATATGGAATCAACTGAGATGTACATCAACAGATAAACAAAGAAAATGTGTTATATATGCAGAATAGAATATTATTCACCTATAGAAAGGATAAAATCCCATCATTTGTAGTAACATGATATAACTGGAAGACATGTTAAATAAAATAGGCAGGACATAAAGTCAAACCCCGTATGTGTTCATCCATTTGTGGAAGCTAAGGATGTTAATCACAAAGAAGTAGAAGCCAATATAGACATCACTAAAGGTTAAAGAGAATATAGGAGACTGGGATTTAAGATAGGGTGGATAAAAAGTACAAATTAGTTAGGAGGGTCAAAATACTTCTGATGTTCTATAGCACAATAGGGTAGCTATAGACTAAAACCATTAATAACACACTCAAAATAACTGGAGAGAAGAGTTTAAAGGTTCCTAATACATAAAATTTGAGATGAAATGATTCTCAGAGTTGATCACATTGCATTTTAAGCATCAAATAATAATACTGAACCCTGTAAATAAGCAAAAATACTACATGTCAATTAAAAATAAAGACAAGTGAGGCATGCTTACACATACATGTAATGTTAGTACTTGGGAGTCTGAGTTAGGAGTATTGTAGGTTTGAGGCTGACCTCAGCAATTTAGCAAGACCCTCAGGAACATAGCAAGACCCTGTCTCAAAATAAATGATAAAAAGGGCTGAGGGTGTACTCCAAGGGTAAAATGCCCCTAAGTTCAATACCCAGTACCAAATAAAATAAAATAAAAAAGTAAAAAAGAATGAAGACAAATAAATACATACATACATAAAAAGGGGAAAAACATAAATGAAACATGGAATTGATGTTTTTGTTTGATGATAATGTTTCAACTAAGCAATGAAAAGTACCATTGGTGACACAGAAAGGATGAATAAAGTGGAATTTCCCAGCCTGTCAATACAGCAATTTAGCCATAATTATTAATATTAATACATGGAAAGGGAAAAAGAAGGTAGTGACAAAGAAAATAATCATTGATGAGAAATAAAATATATGACCATATACAAATTAGTATAAACAGGTAGTTTCTATGAAAAACAGGATAGATGAAAGAAACACTGAATCTAGGGAACTCAAAGTGTCTGGCCATTCTCTTCTGAGAAGCAGAAACAATTAAATAGGTTTTAATATGATTTAAGAAATGTATCCTTCAATATTATCAACTCATCTTTTTTCTTTAATCAAAATCAATGTGCACATACTGCTCTTTCTTACTTACTCAGCTTCCCCAGCACCATAGTACTAGGAAAGCAGAAGCCTTGCATGCTAAGCAATCTAGTCACTGAAAAGGATTATTTGCCTTGGACAGTTAAAAAATTGGTATTCTGTTTTCAGTACTAGACTCACGTAAATTATGCTAATAGTGACATTTCTTCATATGACTATGGACCAATACAAGTGAGTATTAGATCTTGCTTTTTTTTGTTTGTTTTAGGGATTGAAATCATGGTCTTTCTACCTCTGAGCTACTTCTCCAGCCCTTTTCATCTTATATTTTGAAACAGAATTTTGCTAAGTTTCCCACGCTAGCCTTGAATCTGATCCTTCTGTCCCAAGTGCTAGGATTACAAGTGTGTGCCACCATGCTGCCTGGCTAATCCTCCATCTTAAATAAAATCAGCTTGAGATATTAAACCAAGAAGCATCCCAGCAACCAAGCTTTCTTGATGACATCCTGCTGTTTGAACATATATCACCATTAAAATTTCAATGGACAGATATTTAAGACCCAATGTAAATTAATAGCACTTGTCACAGAAGAAACCTCAAGAATACAAATACAAAATTATCAAAATTAACCTATTTCTTCAAATAGATAAGGATGGAAGGAGTTTCATATGAGAAAGAAGTAAAAGAGTAGATGCAAAGGGAAACACAACATTTAGTTTCCTGCTTTCTTTTCCCCAAAGAGCAGTATTCTTCAGATGGAAATATTTAGACAAAATGCTGATAAAAGCCAAATGAAAGAGAGAGTTCAACATTTATGGGTTTAATGAATTATATCTCAGGGTACTTATACAACTCTCAGTATCTTTGGAAAGCTATTATGTTTGAAAAATCAAGGAAAACATGAAAAGAAGTAAGAGGTAATTGAAATTTCAATTAAAATGATGGAAGATATGAATGCTAAGAAATACTCCATGCTAAGCATGGGTAAACAAAATTTCTAAAGGGTGGTTGGGAACATAAAATTAATATTAGTGAATATGAAGAGCTAGAATGATGTTCCTAATAAGGTATAAAATCTATATATTTTGTTCTCATGCATTATTACTAGATTCTAATATTAGAAAAATATGATGGTCAACCAATTCTATTTTGACATCTCACACTCCTTTGCTAACTTTCCAAGCCCACTAAACAGCTGCCTGATTATAATTTAGGTTGATGATTGCTTGTTCCCCTGCTACTACATCCCTGACATTAGAGTATAAAATTCATCATTCTGGACTTGCTATCCTGTTAGGTGGATATGGTTTGTGACTCTTTTGAATGACACCACTACTTGTACCTCTTTTCCATCTTAGAACTGCAGAATCAGAACCAGATCCCAAGTCTCCATCTACTGAGAATGACTTCAGGCAAAAAGCAGCTGTTTAATGATTGCCCAGACTCAGATATTTAAACATTTATAGCAATTCTACAAACTTCTTTCCATCAGATAAAAACCTGATTTCTTACTGGTTCTTCTTCAAAAAGGGAGTTACTTCTTTAACAATTTTTGCAGTGTGTGTGTGTGTGTGTGTGTGTGTGTGTGTGTGTGTGTGTGTTAGAGAGACAGAGACACACAGGGTAGAGAAACCTGGAAATATGGAGGAGGTTCAGGAAGGAACAGCTTTTCTGAATTGGTTTACTTCCTTCTACATACAAGATTACAAGATGGAAGTCTCAATATTAGATCTTATATAGTATCCTTTAGTATACAAATATAGGATATTTTAGTGTCTCTATCATGCAGACCACTGTGAAATATTAGTGTACCAAAGCTAAAATATATGTTTACTCTTTAAGAACAATATTAGTGTAGTATGATTCTCAATTCATATAAATGGATAAAACATTGAGCACAAACTACTTCACCATCTTCCCAAATTTCAATATTGAATAAGCACAAATAAATTTCATCGAGTCTCTACATTTCTAATATCAATTGATACTTGTACAATTAGGTAGATTAATCACTGCTTAACTGACTGTCCACTTTTTTTGTCTGTGACCAAAATACCTGAAAGGCACAACTGAAAGGATCATGGTGGCTCATGGTTTCAGAGGTTTTGGTCCATAGTCAGCCAGCTCATGGCAGCAGAGTGGCTTAGAGGCAGGGCAGGAGGCAGAGAGAAGCCATCTCAGTCATGGTGGCCAAAAGGAGAGAGTGAGAGGGGGAGAGGGAGGCTACAGCCATAAATAGTTTTCAAGCTCCTAGTGACCCACCTTCTCTAGCAGTGCCCCAGCTCTGAACCATGCTGCATCAGGGACCATGTTTTCAACACATGGGATTTAGAGAAACATTCAAAATCTAAACAATAACAGTCTGCCCCTGGCTCCTAAAAAGTTCATGCCCATCTCACAATGGAAAATGCATTTGGTCCATCTTCAAGAGTCCTCATTTGTCTTAAAAGTTACAACATTGCACAAAAGTCCAAGTCCAAAGTCTCCTCTGAGACTCAAGGCAAATTTAGCTGTGAGACCCTATAAAATAAAAGAAAGCATGTCACATATTTCCAATATAAAGTGGCACAGAGTAAGCATTCCCATTTCAAAGGGAGGAATAGGGTCATAGAAAGAAGAGATGGGCCCCAAATAAATCCAAAAATCAGCAGGGCAAACACTGAGTCCTGTAGCTCCAGGTCCAGCATCCTGGG
Organism: Glis glis; assembly: GCA_004027185.1. Classification (NCBI taxonomy): domain Eukaryota; kingdom Metazoa; phylum Chordata; class Mammalia; order Rodentia; family Gliridae; genus Glis; species Glis glis. Next base: position 27,363 of record PVJS01011239.1, on the reverse strand, counting down.
CACATAGTGACGACATGTGGACCCCAGAGGCTTACGCATCCTCACTTCTTTGGCCTTGCCAGTTGCAGCTGGTGTGGCTTGTCTCTTAGCCTGTCTCAACTGCTTGTAGCTTGCAGCTTTCTTTGGTAGACATTCTATGTTTTTGGCATTGCTTAGTTCTGGGGATGTCTATTGTAGCTTCTGCTTCACTCTCACAGGTTTACAAATAGCCCCCTAAGTGCATGCTTGCAGATATTCTGACCCTGATACACCTCACCTGGCCTCCTAAGCCTTCCTTTGAAATCTGAGTGGAAGCCTTCATGACCCTTTAATTCCAGCATTCTTCTTCCTGGAGAAGCTGCCCTTACTGTGGTTCTCCATTTGCTTTTTTATGATTGGTCAGAATTGGATTTTGGGGGAACCAATGTCTTTTGACCAATTTCAGTCCTTAATTTGAATTGTTATCTTGTGGGTTGGTGGACCCTGATCTCTGGTGCCCACCAGTCTTTCACCTCCCTGCTCACCTCCCGCCACATCCCAGAAGGCAATACAGGTGGCCTTTTTTAATTCTTTCTGTTTCCAGGTCCTCTGCCCTGCCTCACAAAGTAGCCAGGCCCTCTTTTTTCTTCTTTTTCTTTTTGTGGCACTGGGGATTGAACCCAAGGGCATTCTACCTCTAAGCTACAACCCCATCCCAATTTTATTTTACATTTAGAATCATGGTCTCTGTGAGTTACCATGCACTGACCTTGAACCTGTGATCTTTATGTCTCAGCCTCACAAATACTGAGGTTATAGGTGTGCACCACTACAACTGGCCTTGGGTCCCCTTTATTTATGACTGTAGTGAAATCTGAGTGCCTGTGTGCACTTTCTCCTCTGCTTTGTGCTCTCTTTTATCACAGTAAGTCTAGATAAAAGCTACCAGAAACATCTTTGCCACATGGTCAGGTTTAGACACAGTAACAACCCAACTCCTGGTATCATTGTTTGTTTTAGTCCACTTTTCCAACACTGTGACCAAAATACCTGACAGGCACAACTTACAGGAAGAAACGTTTATTGGAACTCATGGTTTCAGTCCATAGTCAACTGCTTTGTGGTGGCAGAAGGGCTGGGCATGATGGCGTGAGGTACAGATAAGTCACTCTTAGTCATGGTGGTCAGAAACACAAACAGCAAGGGAAGAACTTTGCCCTATTGGAGGCCATGTTTTCAACATACGAGCTTTCAGGGGACAGTTGAAACCCAAACCATGACACTGACCCAAATGTTGATATGGAATCTATGTTCACTTTTATGATGAGAGAAAGTCACAGAGCTTCATTTCATCCTCTTTTATTAATAATATTGAACTGAAATACTCAAGGCAAGCTCAGGAAATGCATGATTTATATGAATTTGGGAGGCATTATGACAGAATCATGTTCCAAAATCTTGACAAGCTAAAATAATGGGCCAAATTTAACAAGACAGATTTAATCAAAATAATTATAAGGTTACTCAAGGGATATCTTATGTCCAAAAACCTAATTGCACAAAATTGATTAGAAAGAAATGTGGCTTAGTAGAAAAAGTATGGTAGAAAATTATAAATCAGCTTAAGAATTTCAGCTAACCTATCACCTTTTCAAATGTAATGGTTCCTTTAATAAGTATGCTCAAAACCAAGTTCTTTGAGGATTTTATGAATCTGTGATAGCTGAGCAAAGCACTCCGTTCAACCAAAGGAGGTATCTAGAAGGAAACCTTACATTAGTGCCAGTTCACTAGTAACTGAAATTACAGACTAAGAAAGCAGATAAATTAAGACCACAGACTTCTGAGCTTCTGAGTCTTGATCAGAGGGACTTTGCTGTCAACATAATATGTACAACATATCTCACATACATATATGTACAGATTTTTCGATCCTTCTTAAATTCTGATTGCAATATTGTAAAATTGTAAAAATATTGTAAATCAATATTATATCTGCAATGATTTTATAACAGTACATAAACAAGATGGCTTAGGGAGGGAATTCAGGCAGTGCCCCGGGAAATAGTCCAGTGAAATTTCAACTTTGTGTTGCTGAATACGATTTTGAAAAATGGATATGGGTTTAGTAACCAACAGGGACTTCATATACAGTATGAAAAGAAAGCATGCTTATAGAATATGAAGGAATGAAATAGCCGAGTGAGCAATGGAAACTCTATATAGTTCAGAACTGGAGTAGAGACTGAGGGTGAGGGGGATAGGGCAGATGCCTGTAGAGACTTGGGGTCTAGGCAGAATGTAATGGGTTACTTGTAATCTGTTCTTCAGCCAGTGAGGACCCATACGATGTCTCAAACAGGAAAATGATATGTGGATCTCCAGTGGTAGAGGGGAGTATGAGCTGGAGGTAGGGATGGGGAAAGGCTAGCAGTAGTAAGAATAGTTAGAGGGTTATGTTGCCATGGTCTGTGTGAGAGATGTTGTGGATCTGTACTTAAATAGTTTCAGGAAAGATAGAATTGGAATTGAAGCGATTAACATAGGTCTGCCAAATCTAGCTTAGGTAATTGGGGGCACAAAATAAAAGGTCTGGCTTAGGTAACTGGGCAGAAAGTGGTGTAACTTAACAGAATTCTAAGCACAAGTGAAATGATTGTTTTAATGGAGAGAAAAAAGAAGCCAAGCTCAGTACTGGAGTTCGAGGTGCCTTGTAGCATCTATTAGACATTTTAATATGTGAACTATGAGTTTTGCACTCAGGGGACAGATAAAATCAGTATGTTTGAACTTGTGGTTGATATATTAAAACTATGTAAGTTATTGCAATCACCCAGAGCAAGGAGTGAATGAGAAGAGTGCTGAGAGCCCTCCAACAAATATAAACTTAACGCCAGAGAGAAGTTGATATGATTATGAGACCCATGCACCACAGGGTGATAACAGGTGACTCATTCTTAAAACCTTTAGCAGAGACAATGACACTGTGATAATGGTAAAAAAGTGGAAGTTTTAATTTAAGTCCAGATTGAAATACTATGAAAAGACAGGTAATTTGTTTCACCAGATTCAGGCTTACACTAGGGTAAGCATGGAAGAAATTGGCACTGCATTACTCTCAGATTTATGTAAAAAAAATTCTGAGTTCTGTATTTTGGGCAGAAATGCACTGAAATTTGTGGACAGTATTTTTCTTAAATCTTACAAATTAGACATAATAATATACATCTTTTTATGAGAATTAATGTATCATGAAGTTTCCCCTATCAATATTGCAAAAACATTTCTTTTCAATAGATAATAATCAATTAGAATATGTTCAACTACTGCAGAATTGATTTGAGTTGATATAAAGGGACAACTCAGTAGAAGCCTGGCATTCGTTTATCATAGGGAAAAAAGCAGTTCATTGTTTACTAAAAAGAATTAACCTCTGAAGTACTTAGAAAATACTGCAATGAACTAAGGAAACCTCATTTCCATCAGGTTCCATTATTTTATATAAAGGAAACATTTTGATCTTAACAAAGAGTGCTTTGGTTTCTTCCTGTAATTGTGAGGACAAGAGCTCAAGTACTCAAGTTAAATAACATCATTTTCATGGCACAGAGTTATTTGCCAATCGATCAGCAAAGCAGCTGTGCTTTTATTGTTGTGCTTAGTACTGCTTTACATTTTGCTTTAACTATAGAACAAACAAGAACATAATCATTTTGTGGGGATGTTGAAAGTGTAACTGAAAAATAAGACTATATATGAATGACAATGAGAGAGAAGTAAACAATTCTGTGGTAGAAATAGATATTAGGGAAGATTTGTGTAATGTAAAAGAAGAAGAAAAGAAAAATTCCAAGTAGCCAATTGATAGAAGTTTGTATCAGATTATCAGGTTATAGGTGTTTTTAAAAACCAGTTTTAGGAATTTAGGATTGATGCAGTAATCCATTCACATTGCTCAGGTCAATTTTCTAAAGACTGGAGTAGTGTCATACTACTTTTAAGAACTTTATTTGATGCCCCTAAAGAGGACTCTACAAACTAACATCCTTGGTGTGCAAACTCTTCTGAATTCTGAACCTTATTTACCCCGTAAACCCTCATCCATATACATTCCAAAAACATAATAAATCAACTGACAACTTTTCTTAAACAAAACATGTCCTTGAATATCTTTAAAGATTTGCTTAAAATATTCACTTTTATGAAATATTTTTCTTGAAGAATTTCATGTGTATAAATCATATTTTCTGTAATGGTTCAGTTCTAATGTCAGCTATATTATAAAATTTTATTTGCTCATAAATTAGAACTATTTTCTTCTTTTGCACTGGAACACACACACACACATACACACAGTCAGTTTTTTGTCACTGTGTCACTGACACAAATGACTTGGAGGATAAAAGATTTATTTAGGCTCACGGTTTCAGAAGTTTCAGTCTTCGGTTGTCCAGCTTCATTTACTTTGGGCCTAAGGTGAAGTGGAATATTGTGGCAGAAGGGCATGGTGGAGAAAATCTACTCACCTACTGGCCTCCAAAAAGCAGAAAGAGAGAGAGAGAGAGATTTGAATGAATGAGCTCAAGGAGCCAGGGATGAGATATGGTCCCCAAGGGCATACCCATAGTGATTTAATTCCTCTAACCATGCCCCATCTGCCTATAATTTCCACCTTCTCCCAGTAGTACCTTCAAATTTAATCCCTTAAATGGATTGATTCACTAATGAAGTTACTGCCCTCATGATTCTATCCCTTCCCAAAAGCCTCATGTCTGAACATTGCTGCATTGAGAACCAAGTGATCAACACATGAGATTTTGGGGGACATTCTTCATCCCAAACATAACAACATATATACTTATTTACATATATGTGTGTATGTATAGGATTTATATATCCTATATAATAGAGCACTTGATAATTCTGCTCAGTAATTAATATGGGGGTTTGTATCTTAATTTACTTTTTTTGACATATAACTTAAGTCATCATCCACTTATTCCATATTAGTTAAAAAATTAAAACAAACCTATATGGATTCTCCCAGTGGAAGTGATTGTGATGGTAACTGATTCAGATAAATCTACAGTGTTTTAGATAGCTAGGAAGAATCCGTAGCTCATTCTAGAAAATGGTTTCTCAAAAAAAGTACAATATTTATCAGTTCTGTAGACATTCAGGTCTGTCTTGGTGATTATTTCTTGCCAGTGAAATCTGAGTGAGATTGACATGTGTCAGTCCCTGGTTGTAAATGTAGATGTTCCCTCTCTATGATCTCCTTCTTTTCGTTCCACTGGCTGAGAACTGAGGTTTACAAAGCCTTTTAGATTGCAAAACTGGGACAAAAGAATCCTCAGATGGAGAAAAACTGCCTTCTAAGGTGGAATAATCATATCAAAATTTTAAGTGTGTAACAAACTTGCATTGTGTTCAGCCATTGAAATTCTGGGGTTCATTAATCACAGCAGCTGGCATTTCTAACTAATATTCTTGAATGGCATGCAACAAAAGAATTCTTATAATTTTGTCTCATGGCATCAAGAAGTACTATATTTACATCTTTAGTACTTAAAGCAAGTTATGCATCTCTATAAAGAAATCAATCCAGGAAATTTACATAAATTTCTACCAATGAAAAATTTACAGTGATTTACAACTATATAAAAGATGAATGAAATTTACAAAAGTATAAAAGGTGAAAGGAGTTTCAACTTCTTCCCTTATAAATAAGGGAAAAATTGATATATAAATTATAAATGTATATATCAAATTTAAATTATAAATTTATGTTGATATATAAATTATCTTGAACATACAAGTCTTCAACTGATATATTCATAATTAGGTCTTAAAATGTTGTGCTTATGCACTTATCTTGAGCACATTCAGGATTACTTAAAATTCTGCGTCCTCTCCCCTTGCTCTTTTAAATGTGCCACACAAAGACACAAAGAAAGTGTTTATCTTCTTGTTAAGTCAGTGGAAAAATTCACTAAAATACACTATGCATTCCCAAAAATAAAACTATAGTATTATCAGATTACAAAGTATTCAAACTATAGCCTCAAAAAATGTATTTTAGGGGAATGATCCATAAAACCTCCAGCTACTTTTCAGTTATTTAGGAGCTAAAGGCAAATCTGTCTGGCCTTCATTTAAATTGCTCAATAAATCAAAATTATGTTATGTAGAATTCTAACAACCAACAAGAAAGCTGTAAATATATAATGCTTGGGAAATCTAGTACAAATTAGACTGGATCTTAAATAATTGATATAATATAAAATATAGAAAAATACCAACATAAAACTTAGCTAATAAAATGATCTCAACTGGAAACCCAGGGGCAGTCCTTGATATTTAAATTTGTGGTATTTCTGTGATGAGAGTCTCCTGAAGTAACAGTTTTTCTTTTTCTCTATAAAATTTTATCCTCAAAGTATTAAATCAAATCGTTTGTTTTAAAAGTCCCGAAGCTAATTTTGAAAACCTTATACTTTAATCAATCTTTTTGTTTGTTTGTTTGAAAATGTTTAAGCTTTGACAGTTGATGTAAAATATAAGGAGACTTTAGAATGTCTGAGTGATCTTTACTGTGTCAATTAATCTTGGCTTTAGGACATTTTTAGTGTTATTCAAATGTACTTTTAAAATTTAAATTATGCAAATAATAGAAATATTATGGTTAATGACTCCATGTCGACTTGGCTAGACTATAATGCCCAGATGTTTGGTAAAACTGTTCTAGATATTGTTTTAGATATTGTAGCAAAGATATTGTTTTAGATATAATTAACACAACCAGTAGACTTTGCATAGCTTACCTCTATATTGAGGGTGGCTCTCATCCAATCAGTTAAACCTATTTATCTATCTATCTCATATTTATATCCATATACATCTTTCTGTATATATACATATATATATATATATGGTATATGTATGCATATATAAGTATATTCATGTGTATATATACACATATACATATATCCTATTGTGTCTGTTTCTCTAAAGTCCCTCGCTAACACACGAGGTTTATTACATTCATAAAAATATATATAGGAATAGGTACTTTTATGTGAATCTTGAAAGTAACTCATATGGACTTTGGTATCTAGGAACTACTTCTAGTAATGGTATCTGTCCTACTACACAGTCCTGAAGAAAAGGAATGTTATTACTAGCTAGCAGTGATATCAGATAGCCCTGTTACACTTCTGGTTAACATCAATATTAATAATATAGCTTAGACTAAAATAGTCTCAAGGCATGCCAAAGCTTATATGGTCAGATAGTTCAAGATTGGTCTACCAAATGAGACAACTAGAAGACATGCCCTCTATTTATGCAGAGGCAGACAAAGCTCTGACTTTCATTGAGAACATCTCTACCAGAGAGTGGACACAACAGTAAGTGCTACTGATGCTAGGCTAAAAATTCAGGTAAATCAAAGCATAACATTAACACTATCAGTCTGGAGAATTAACTACCAGTGACTATCCCCTTAGACCCAGAGACTTGGACATAGTAGTGATTCTAGTCAGGTGCAGTGATGGCATCAATCTAGCAGAGGTGGCAGCTTCGGAGACAGAGGAGGTAGCAATCCACATCTATAGGCAGATTTTAGGATCCATGTTGGGTAGAATCCCAGTCAAGTATGCATGGACACTGAACCCTTCTGGAAGGTCTTAATGAGGAATTTAAGAATATCATTGACAAAAAACTCTTAGTCGGCTTTAAGAGCCATAAAGTTAGAAACAGCAAATTAATTCTCATGTGGCTACATATTGGCTGTGGAAAATAGAATACAGGATAACTTCTGCTATAGCAGAAAACAAAGAAGGGTAAAAAAATCCTGACAGTGTTGGCAAAAATGTCAATGCACAAAAAGTTGTTGTATGCACAAGTGTGTCCAGAAGGGGAATATATCTAGGAAAAGGATCTGGTGTGATAGAAGTTCCTAATTTTGAACCATAGAAGCTACTCAGATCACCAGTGAATCATTAGACCTCCTTCCAGGTCTTTAAATATGGGCTTCAACACAAAGGATTAATGAGAACCAAGAACACATGTAAGCCTCAAGAAAACTTCTGAGCCTAGGAGTCAAAATACAACTACCATACTAACAAGTAAAATAATCCTAACAAATATCTCTAAATTCCTAACTTTCAAAACAGTATTATTTCCGACATGTGATACCATCCCCTGGTTTCCTTAATTTTAGCTCTGAGAAGTTTTTGTAAAGAGAATTGAAAGATAATATAGACTTTCTGATGGAATTACATGGAAGAAATTTAAACAAATTTTTCTTAACCCTGTGTTCTTTATTCACATTAACTTTCAAGAAGGAAAAGCTAGAATAGAAGTGTAATTGCAATGTCTTAAATTGAATTTCTCAGTTATAGTATTATATTAATAATTATTTTTAATTTTCCTATTAAATAAATCTAAATGATAGTCATGCATAAAATAGCATTTATATATTTAAATATAAATATATATATAAATTTGTAAATATATATATATATAGCTACTAAGTACTATTTTAAAAAGAGAAGGATGGAAGAGTTAGTAAATAAAGCAACAAGCTTAATATGCTAAAGAAGAAACATTCATAAAAAGTGTTATTGATATAACTTCTTTCAGATATTTTGCCAATAAAATTTTCAAGATTTAATTATCCATATGTATATTTTTAATTCAAAATTTTCTCATTAAAATTTTCTTTAGGCCAGGAATGGTGGCTCACCCTTGTAATCCCAGTACTTGGGAGGCTGAGACAGGAGGATCACAGGTTCGCAGGTTCGTGGCCAGGCTCACTACTTAGTGAGGCCCTCCGCAACTTAGTGAGACACTGTTTCAAAAATAAAGAATAAAAAATAGGGCTGGGATTGTAGCTCGGAGGTAGAATACCCCTGGGTTCAATCCCCAGTACCGCAAAAAAATTTTTTTTCTTTAAAAATTTTAAAAAAAGGAGCCAGGCATGGTGGCACACGCTTGTAATCCCAGTACTTTGGGAGGCGGAGACCGGAGGATCTGGGTTAGCGGCCAGCCTCAGCTCTCTCTCTCTCTCTCTCTCTCTCTCTCTCTACTTAGTGAGGCCCTCTGCAACTTCGTGAGACCCGGTTTCAAAATAAAGCATAAAAAATAGGGCCGGGGGTGTAGTGCGGAGGTAGAACGCCCCTGGGTTCAATCCCCACTACCACACACACAAAAAAAATTTAAATAAGGTTCTCTTGTTTGATAATGTTTGACTTTAGTTATGTATCATTATTGTTATATATCCCAATAGGTATTGTTCATTCATGAACTTTCTTTGAATTTACCTTTTTATTCTTTTCCATGAATCATATAACTTTTAAGCTCAAGAGTTGATGGAACTGACATAATGTACATAGACTTCATAAACAGAGAAAGCTATTTTTCAAGATTAATAGCCATTTAAGGTTTTAAATAAATACAATGACCAAGCACACTATTTTATTACACAATAATTGTTGCCATTATAGTATTATTGAAATTATTTATACATATCTAAATAATGCATATCAAAATATATAACTCATTATTAAAATAATGTGTTATATAATATAATACATAAAGTACAACATACTAACATTATATATGCCACTACAACTTTTCTGTAACTTAAAATATTATTATATAGAAAATGAAATGATAGAAATTTGGTTGATGTCAACAATAGCAACAATCTACACTCAGCATATATCTATTTATGCTTATTTGGGACACATCTGTAATTTGATCAGTATGCTGATTTTTAGAATTCCCTTTTAGTAGTAATAGGAGTGAATCATAAAATATTTATAGTCACAATCAATTCTGTAGTTGTCCTATCATGGTTGATCAAATTTCATCTACATCCCTACTTATTTATGCTCCTTCTTAAGCAAGGACATATGCTCCAGAGAATATAAAATTAGGTCATGAGCAGTCATCTCGAAGAGCATGCAACTAACTATTAAATTTCTGCTTTAAATCAACTCAGAAGAAACTGAAATAAATGAATTAAAGATCAAAAGAAAACGCTATTACACACCAGTGAATGTGCTGGGAAAGCTCATTTCATGAAAATTGTTTCATAAGACATCTACCCTGAACATTTTGAAGACTACGAGTTACACTGAAGTTCACTGATTCAAAGCATGATCAGTTGAACTGAGTATGACATTGGTTATTGAGAGTCTTTACCTGTATTTTTCTAAATTTGAGCTACCTGAGGCACATCAGTTCACCTTTTCCTAATATGAGATTACTCCACTGTTTTCCTTAATTTTATATATTCAAGAATTAAAAACTTTAAAAATCATGAAGTAGAACACGCTGCCAGTCTTTGTAAATCTTACAATATTGCATTTTGTCTCATGAGTTCCCTGTAGACTCTTTTCTCATTGTTACTGGCATTTTAGTGATGTTTGGAAACTATTCATAATCAATGTTTTATTGGACAAGCTAGATCCCCTAACAAGCCTTAAAGAACCTACATTTTTATTTCAAATAAAGCTACATGCTTTATTCTCACCTCCATAGCCACATTTAAAGTGTGACTCTGAAGCGAATCTGAAATATGGCCTGGAGACAACTGCCTTACATCAGATATTCTAACTAATAATTTGAGAAGCAGAGAATGGAAAGGCCATTACACAAATTAAACTGTTTTTTCTCACTTGTCTTAAGGATGTAATATTTCCTTATTTTCTGAGAATTCTATTTGCCACACATTGTTATTGTACAGTTGGTATGAACATGATCAGATGGGAGAGATTTAATAAAGTTTGTACAATAAAGGAGCTCAAAAGTCTTTGTGAATTCCTTTCTCTCTGAATTATGTTTGAATTTCAGTGTTATCTAACTTGACATCCTAGGTTAGGACTCTGTGGCCAATTAAACTTATTAAACATGGATGGCCAATTAAACCTATACCAGTCAAATATTTGTTATCTTATTTTATCTTAAGGCAAGATATGATACACTTTTCAAAAGAAGTTAAAACATGTTTTTTCTATCAAATAAAAATGCTTTAGTAAAGTAGACTCTTACAGAAGCCAGGCAACCTGCCCCACTGTTCCTAAATTTGGGATACTGCCTCCTTTTCTATGGAGTTTTATCTCAAATAGAGACTTGAAATGGGAATGTAGAGTGAAAAATTTTGATGGGAATTAGACATAAGTTATTGCGTATTCTCCCTATTGATTAGAAAACTTCATCTAGAAGCCGGCGTGGTGGCGCACACTTGTAATCCCAGTACTTTGGGAGGCAGAGACCGGAGGATCCGGGTTCGCGGCCAGCCTCAGCTCTCTCTCTCCCTGTCTCTCTGTCTCTCTCTCTCTCTCTCCTTAGTGAGGCCCTCCACAACTTTGTGAGACCCGGTTTCAAAAATAAAGTATAAAAAATAGGTCCGGGGGCATAGCGCAGAGGTAGAACTCCCCTGCGTTCAATCCCCGGTACCGCAAAAAAAAAAAGAAAGAAAAAAAAGAAAACTTCATCTAGCATTTATCCTTTAAACAGGGGATGGTGTGCAAGTACAATAGCAAAATACTGTGAAATACAATATACAAATTAATTTTTATGGAGCCACGCAGGAACTCTTTCTTATTTCTAAGAATGATAATTGTTGGCTTACTTAGAGTTTATGATTGGTTCAATGAGACTTGTCAGTAATTGTGTGTGTGTGTGTGTGTGTGTGTGTGTGTGTATGTGCATTTGCATACAGTGTATATAGATGGGTAGGTAGATAGACACATATATTTTCAGTTCTCGTTTTCTGCTAATATTTGTAAATATCAACAGAGATCATGATAAAATTAAGTTTAGCAAAGATTCATAATGGTCAAAGAAACCCTTAAGTTGTAACTTTTTTTACCTGATTCACCAAGAAAATTAGAATTAAGACATCTGTCTGTTTGGTTTCTTTTAAGATCTTATTTTATAGTGCTTCGGAGAAAAAGTTTTCCTTGTAAATCTTTTGTTTGTTTTGGAAGTGATATTCTTAAAACATTTTTCTTATGTTTTGAATATATTTATTGGGATCAGAATAAGATGATGGCTGAGTAAAATACCTTTGGATGATCATCTCCCCAGAGACACACCAATTTGAACAGCTATCAACACACCAAACTATCTTCATAACAGCTAAGAAAGCCAGGTAGGAGACCATAGTGCCTGGTTTCAGTATGATACTAAGAAAAGATGCACTGAAGAGGATAGGAAAACAGGAGTTGCCCATGTGTCCCTTCCCCAATTCCAAGCAGTATGGAGAGAGACATCTCCCACTTTGGGGAAGGAGAAGGAATTAAGTCCAGGCCTTAGATTTTAAACCCAGTACCAGGCCAACCACTGTGGAACCAAGTGCCAAACAGAGCCACTGGAACTATATTTAGCTAAGCAGCTAAAGGATTGACTTTAACATTTTTCCCCTCAAACTCGAGGCAGAGGAGGGAGGAAAAATTCCACTCACTGGAGAGAAGGATACCAAAGCTCCCATAGGACATTTGGTGCCCAGTGTCAGGCCTGTCACATTGACGATCGGCACCAGGGAGAACCAGAGGCCTCTTTACCCGGGAAAAACCATGCTGAGGGAGCCTCTGGACCAGCCCTGGCATCAGAGGAAGACCGCTATGCTGGAGGAATAGACTCAAATGTCAGCCAGCATCATTGCCAGCCTTGAAATGGGCCTGGAACACCCCCTCCTGAGACAGCAGAGGTCCCTGCAGCTAAAAGACTCAGGTGCTACCCAGCTTCGCTTCAGCCTTGGTGGACATGGAATATCTCCATTGCCCATCCTCCACACTTGAGCAGACCAGTCTTCAGGCCAGTGCTCGCAGTCACAGCCTCCAGATGTGCTCCAGCACCAGGTGGAAAACAATGACTCAATGGGACAGACTCCTGTGGCAGCCTGAATCACTGCCAGCTGTGATGGAGGCCTTGGGGCACCCCGAAGACTGTGCAGTTCCTTGTAGTTGTGAGACTCAAGTGCAACTCTTTAGTGTCAGCAGTGGATGGATAAAGGACTGCCTACATCAGCCATATTAACTTCAGGCAACACAATGTGGAGCAAGACTCCATTTGCTTGAGGCAGGACAGGATATTAAGCAGAGCTCTTTTCCTTGGAATTCAGTGATGAGCTATTTAAGCCTAATACTGAACATATCCTAACATTCCCAACTACAGGTGGAGCCCTGATACCAGACAGACATTCACATGGTCCCAATACTATTGGACTTCTATTCCAGCCAGCATCACCTTCAGCCGGTACAGTGGTCTTGGGCCATGGGTCAACTTCAGCAATCAGCAGTCCATAGCAACATGGGCCTTGGTCTTACCCCAGAACTGTACTGGTCTTCCTAGACTCTGGATCTGTGATCATACTGTGTATCACATCACTTAGAATGTGACACAGATTTGCAATATTGGTGACCATAGACATGGCATAGGGGAATGGGACTTGTCCCTCAGTGGTGATATACACGGTCAATCAGTATGACCATAGGTTGGTCACTTGCAGATGACACATCTGGGTCAACAATGGACTGAGGGAGAGGGTTGGAGGGATGAACTACTCTTTCTAGGTTTTCCCCCAGTTTAGGCTAAAAAACAGAACCATGGATTAGGAATAAAGCTAGGTTTATCTCACACTGTGGCACTGAAGCAACAACAACAAAAAAGCATTCAATTCCAGGTAAATATGAACTCATCATGGTGAAGTAGCATATATAACTACTGGCTTAGAGAAAATAAATAGCCTGCATAGAATTTCTGGAAAGACAGGCACAAACAGAAACAGATTAGAAAGACCATATAAATACCTAATCCTTAATGCCCAGAAGATATCATACAAAAAACAAGAGTCATGAACTTTAATGAAAACATGATTACCTCTAACTGTCAAAATAATGCAACAGAAAATAGATAATAGTATAGACAAACTCCTAGCTGGTGAATTTAAACAGTTGTTTTAAGGAAACTCAATGAGTTTCAAGAGAATATAGAAAAATGGCTCAACATTCTAACAAAGATACTTAGCAGAGAGAGGGGGTAATAAAAAAAAAACAGAAATATTTGAACTGACAGTACACTGAGATTTAAAATGCAATGGAAGGTATCTGTAGCAGAATAGATCATGCAAAAAAAAATAGTGAGGTTGAATATAGGCTATTTGTAAACATACAGTTGGAGAAGAAAAATAAAGAGAAATAAAGAAATCTTATGAAAACATTGGGACATTATTAAAAGAGCAAATATTTGAGTTACTGGGATTCAAGAGGGACTTGAGACTAGCAAAATGAAAGAAATACTATTCAAAGAGACAGTAACAGAAAACTTCCCGGTCTAGAGAAGGATATAAATATTTAGGTACAAGAATATCAAGAGCACCAACCAAATATACAACCAAATAACTCAACCAAATATACCCAAAGGCATATTATTTTTTGAAATAAGAATGCCAATTTACTTAATAAGTGCAAAGAATAAAAATTCTTACACTCATCGATTTATTCAGTTTTACCTACTTAGGAAATTCTATAATAGAAATAAAATATAAGAAATTACTTAGAAGACATTGAGTCCAAATCTGGGAAGGTTACTGATTGCTTTCCATGATGAGGATGTATAATACACACACTTTCTCTACAGGGGCCGATTTGCTACAAGGACCAGATATTAAAGTTTTTGTGTCCGTATATTAATCCTATTCAAGTAAAGGGAGAACATTAAATTTTGATTTAAGTACTCTTAGTATCCCAGAGAAAGAATTATATATGAACTAGGAAGGGAACTCTCCAGGAGGAGTAGGGGAGTTTCAAGCTTAAATAGTAGACATAGAAAGAGCTAAGTTTTTAAATTCCAGACAAAGTGCTCAGATAATTCAGACTTTTAGGAGGGAGAAGTAAAACACAGGAGAAGAAAAGCAAGAGATCTCTAATACAAGAGTCAACAGTAAAGAACATGGTAGCCATCATACTAAGTAGAACCAAAGGTTCTGGATGAAAGCACAAGTGTAGTTTTCTTATTAGTATATTATTTTTCCTCTTTTTTGTTTCTTTTCTTATCTTTATAATCATCTTAAGTTGCATCACTTCATAATAGCTTGTTATAATCAAAGGATATTTTTGTAAGCCTCATGGTAACCATAAAGCAAAAATCTATAGTAGCATAAATGGAATTCTACTCAGCAAAAATAAGTAAATAAATATAATTATGTCATTTGCAGGAAAATGGATGAAACTCGAAAATATTATGCTTTGTGAGATTAGCCAGTCCCAGAAAGTGAAAGGCTCTATGTGGAAGCTAGAGAGAAACTGGGAAATAAAGAAGACCTCAGATAAATGTGGAGGGGAAGCCAGTGGGGGGCAGGGAGGAGAAGAAATGGAAGATCTGATGATGATAATGATTCAAATAACCTTTTGTTCATACATGAAGTTACTTGTATCAATGTAAAGATTATCTATGGGCAGGGGGAGCTGAGTGGGAACCAAAGAAATACACAATGAATGCTGCATACATGTATGTATTTATCACTGAACTTCACTGTGATGTGTAATTGCAATGCACCAATAAAAATATATCAAAAATATTTGATATGGGAAAAGAATAAAATGGTAATTGTTTTATTAATAATGAATAAATAAACAAAATAATTTGTTGATATGTAGTAATGAGAGTGATACCATAACAGGGAGAGTAATGCTGATGAAAATGCAAAAGAAAATAAATGAATTGTCTAACTAAAAAAACCTAATTCTACTATGATCTGAAAAGATCCAATGAATTATGCTACATTTTTAAAAATTTTCTAGTACTTGCTTTGTGGCCCAGAATATGGTCTATTTTGGAAAAGGTTCCATGAACAGCTGAGAAGAATGTATATTCAGCTGTTGTTGGTTGGAATATTCTGTGTATGTCCATTAGATCCTTTTGGTTTATACTGTTCTTTAGGTCTAAAGAGTCTTTACTCATCTTTTCTCTGGAAGATCAATCTAGTGGTGTGAGAGGTGTGTCAAAGTCTTCAATATTACTCTATTGGGGTCTATCTGAGACCGAATGTCCAGAAGAGTTTGTTTTATGAAAGTAGGTGTGCACACATGTGGGTAATAAATGTTTACTATCATTATATCTTCTTGTTGGATTGTTCCTTCTTTTAGTAAGAAGTGACACATTTTGTCTCTTCTGATAAGTTTTGGCTTAATGTCTACTTTGCAAGATAAGAGAGTTCCTACTCCTTCTTGTTTTCAGTCTTCATTTGCATGGAATATCTTTTTCCACTCTTCACCTTTAGCCTATGATTATCTTGCCTGTAAGGTGAGTTTCTTATAAGCAACATAGTTTATAAATTATGTTCTTTAATCCACAAGTAGCCAAAAACACATGAAAAATTTTTCAACAACTTTAGCAATCAGGGAGATGCAAATTAAAACTGCACTGAGGATACATCTAACACCACTTAGAATGACAATCATCAAGAAGTCAAACAACAATAAATGCTGGCAAGGATGTGGGAAAATAGGAACTCTTCTACACTGTGGATGTGATTGCAAATTAATGCCGCTGCAATTGAGATCAGTGTGGAGATTCCTCAGAAAACAGAATGGAGCCACCATATGATCCAGGTATACCACTCCTGGGTATCTTTCCAAAGAGACTGAAATTAGAATATTATAGTAATACATGAATATCCATGTTTTTAGCAGCACAATTAATAATAGCCAAATTATGAAACCAACCCAAGTGTCCATCAACTGATGAATGGATTACAAAATTTTGGGATATACATACAATGGAATTATACTCAGCAATAAAGAAGAGCAAAATATGTCATTCTCAGGAAAATGTATGGACCTGGAGAACCTTATGTTATGTGAGATTAGCCAGTTGCAGAAAGTGAAGGGTCATATGTTTTCTCTCATCTGCAGAAGCTAGGGAGTAATTGAGATATAAGAGGGACTTTTGATAAAGGAGGAGAAACTCCAGTGAAGCCAGGGAGGTCATCTTGGCAAGAATTAATGAAGGAATCACTTCCACTGATATTATACACACATATGAGAATACCAATGCAATCTCAATATTTTGTATGGGGAAGGGGGAGTGGGGAGGGAGCTAGGGGAAAACTCACCAAGTGCTATGTGCACGTGTGTACTATCACTATGAACTACATTATGATATGAGACTATAATGTACTAATAAAAGTATAAAAAATCTATGATAGACAAACCAAGAATAATAAGTAAGGAATCATTATACACTGCATATGTGTACTAAACTATCACATTCTGCATTCTATAACTGC
This sequence comes from Glis glis, assembly GCA_004027185.1. Taxonomy (NCBI): domain Eukaryota; kingdom Metazoa; phylum Chordata; class Mammalia; order Rodentia; family Gliridae; genus Glis; species Glis glis. Next base: position 10,100 of record PVJS01011239.1, on the reverse strand, counting down.
TTACAATGGAAATAAAACCATGAAAAATACAATACAATAAAGAATTAAGTTAAAAAGTAAATTTAAACCTCCCCCATTACAATATTATCACCTTATTCAATATTGTACTTGGAGTTCTAGCCAGCACATATTCAAAAATAAAATAAGTAAAAAGTAAAGGTCAGAATGGAAAAATAAACTTGCCATTATTTGCAAATGTTACCATTATGTATTTTGAAAATGCCAAATAATCTACAGCTAATTATTACAATGAAGAGCAATTACCATTGTTCTCTCCTTAAAATCAGAAATCAAATGTATTCTATGTTTATTTAGGGAAAGAAAATGCAATTTTATAATTCAAAATAAGACTATTAAAAACAAAAATAGTATTATACATTATAATTTAAAAGAACAACAAAGAATGAGGTCATTTCCTAAAAAATTTTAAGAAAGTAAAATATATTTATAATTTTTGATACTGTGCTGGGTTCATAATGATGCCAGTTCTAGCCAAATTTATATGCAATCACTGTACTTCCAATGAATATCCTACAAACTTTATTATTGACTTAACTAAAATTTTCATTAAATTCAAAGGTCCAAGAATATTCAAGGTATTTATGACAAAAAATGCAAAGTGACTGTATTTGACTAAAGCTTTTTAGAAAATGATAACATTAAAACAATATGTGATGTGATACTGCTGTGCTAATGAAGAAAAATGGTAGAGAACAGAAAGCTAACACAGAAGCCTAATACTTCACAAGAAGACTCAAAATAGGTCTTTAGTGAAAAAATGGATTGCTTAATAAGTGATATGAAAAGTGATTATTGATATAAAAATAGAACTATCAACCTGGCATGGTAGGACACACCTGTAATTTCAGTATGTGGGGGACTGAGACAGGATTGCAGGTTCAAGGTCAGCTTCAGCAACTTAGACCCTCAGCAACTTAGCAAGATCCTATTTCAAAAAGAATATATTATATATATATATATATATATATATATACACACACACACATAATATCTATGTGCGTGCGTGTGTGTGTGTGTGTGTGTGTGTGTGTGTGTGTGTCTTGGAGGTAGAATGCCACTGGGTTCAATCTCCAATATCAAAAAATTTAAAAAATTAAAAATTAAAACTATGAAATATCTTTTATAAAATTCAATTCCAGTACATAAATGTGTTTCATATAATATGAGGGAAATTTTAAAAGGAAATAATGCTTTTTCTCTATATTTTGGGAACAGGAAAGATATCTTAAGAAGATATAAAAAGTGTGATATACATGCAGAGTGAACTTTTAACACTACCAAGAACACATATCAACTAATAGATACCATGGAGAAAATGAATATAGAAAACAATCAAAAGGAAATGTACAGAAAATCTGTACTTGGAGTAAAAATTATTCCTAGTATTATCTCCTTAGCATAGAATATCACCTAATATAGAACATCATCTAGAATAGCATAAAAATGTCATTTTTAATTTTATCAAAGTAAACATTGCAATTGATTCTGCCAAATCCACCAGAGGCAGAACAAGATACCAACATCCAGGAAATTTAATAAAATATAATGTTTCAGACAAAATATTAGTGGCTTATTTGTTAATATTTCTATCCAATGAACAAATCTGTATGCTTTCATGTTCTACATAGGAATTGTATGCTCTAGTTTATGGATTGGATTGGAAAACATCTCCTCCCTAGTAACATAAAGAATTAGCTGTGTATACAATTTGATATTTTGCATAGTACCGCAGTTTGAGTACTTCCTGATGTGAAATTTAACTTGAAAGTTACATTTTTATGCTCCAGCTCATGAACTTAACATTATTCTGACTATCACCATGGGCAAGTTATTCTCTGCATGGTACGGAATTTTAGAAGTTAATTAGAAATGCTACATGATTTCAGCTACTCATGAAATGTTCAAATGAAGATTTGAAACTCCTCAGGAAATATTTTTCTGACCAAGAGAAAGGATAGATATGAGGCTGATTTGCATTTCAGGGCTTAGTGTAAGGGGGACTGATTCAGAGACAATTGTGAAATTGTCTGCAGTTTATCATTAGCTCATAGGCTGTGTTCTGTCTCATTTCTCCAGTGCTACCCAAAGGATCAGGAAGTTACAAGAAAAGGGATGCTGCTCTCAATGTTAATTAAGACTGAAGACAAGGTAATAGCTCTGAGGGATAAGGAACAGAATTCCTTTTAAATAAAAAAGTCACTTACAAATAAAGGCATGCAAATCACAATATTGTTCCTGATTTTTTTTATCCTTATCCACTTCTATCCCACAAGTTCCATGAAAACAAACTCTATTCAAACTAATTCAGCTACAGAGTAGATCTTCAGTGAGCAGCTGGATGAGTAAATAAAATGATCCTTACCTTGTCTGTGATGCACAGGTTATAGAGAAACAAATGCAAGGTCAACCAGATAAAATCTAAAGTTGATTTTATTTAGTGTGCTATTATAGATATGCAAACTTACATTTCGAGTGGCATTAAAAACAAACCAATAGTAATTTTGCTGAAGGGAAAAGCCATTTAGGATTAGAGTTAATTTTTAAACGAAGTAGTTCCAAAGTGTTCTAAGCATAAAGGTTATAAAAAAGGCTAATTATTATTAATTATGGTTCTTACAGACTTCTCTTTACATTGCAGTTTAAATGAGACCAGGTAAGTGCAATCTACTTATATAAATTTTATTAAGTGCTCTTCCAAAATTTGTGTTTTCTTTTATAAATTACATTGTAAAATGTGTTCATATAAAGCATTACCTTAGAAATTTGATCACATTTTTCTAAAGAAAAATAGCATAATTATATTATTGGCCAGAAAATTGTATAGACTATAGAACTACTCAATAAAGGGTAATTTAATACAAACATGTACAATAAGTATAATAGGAAAAATAGTCTCCAGATCTTAAAAAATAGCAAATAAATGTGTTCTACACCTGCACCTCCTGAAATAATAGGTGCACATGTGTAAATATTTGAATTACAATTATTTTGTTTTAATGTTAAAGTCTCACAATATTTAGGAGAATAATCCAGTTTGTTGTAAAATGATGTTGAATTAATCTGGCTCAAAATTTTATTTTTCCAAGGAATAAACTCTCTGTTTATCAAAATATTCAAAATGTTTCCACAGATTTCATGATCACTTCACAAAAGTGCAATGATCAGTGTGCATTTTCCTTTTGTGATGGTCATGATAGTGATTGCAAGCTTTTTAAATATCTACATAATATAATTTTATTCCAAACACTGTCTTAATATATGATACATATTACATCTTCAGTCTTTATTAGAAAGATATAAACATAAAACTATTATCAAATTTTTAGAACTTTTAAGATGATTCTAAGCCTCCTGAACAGATCTGCTACAATGCACATAATATTTTAGCAAATATGCTCAGCTGTGATATACAATACCACATCTCTATATGGTTTTATTCTCTTTTCTGAACTTCTTAGTATTAAGTTGACTGGATTGCTTGTTTTAGCACCTAGTCATCTACTTTCTTGTCCTCAATCATGCAATTTTATTGTCCTCAATCATGCAATTTTATTGAAAGATTATATTGTTTAAGGAATTTTGGTGACAGTGTTTTTGTCTTCAGAAGAATTCAACCTGGAGTCCTTGGGGCACATAAAGACTTTCTATGCAGTTGGCATGCAGAGTTTCAGAGGAATGTATTTCTAAGGTCTCATAATCATATAAGCCTTTCTTTTTTTTTGCGGTACCGGGGATTGAACGCAGGGGCGTTCTACCTCCGTGCTATGCCCCCGGCCCTATATTTTTATGCTTTATTTTTGAAACCAGGTCTCACGAAGTTGCGGAGGGCCTCACTAGGTAGAGAGAGAGAGAGAGAGAGAGAGAGGGAGAGAGAGAGAGAGAGATAGGTCGATCAATTGATCGATCGAGCACGCGCGCATGCGCGCTGAGGTTGGCCGCGAACCCGGATCCTCCGGTCTCCGCCTCCCAAAGTACTGGGATTACAAGCGTGCGCCACCACGCCCGGCTATAAGCCTTTCTTAAAAATTGATCTGAGAACAAATGTCAACTCATACACTCTGTTCCCACATCACACAATATAGACTCATTCTTCTCTCACCTTTAATCTCAATACTCATTGGCCCAAAGTTTAAAAAAACTCAGATGCCAAAGAAAGGGATACACAAACATTTATTACAGAAAATTCTTTAATTTTAATCTTTTGGTACACATGGGAGAGAGAGAGAGAGAGAGACAGAGAGAGAGAGAGAGACAGAGAGAGAGAATATCAGTACAAAAATGTTTTTATTGGAACTGGATATTTTTACCTATATCTAAAGATTAAAATTGGTATAATTAAAGCATAAGTTGCCAGTGATCCTTCTTTAAAATGTTAATGTCTTATATATTTTGCAGAAATACTAAATTCTGTATGTTTTCTTAGAGAAAATTCACTGATTTTTTTACACTTTCACTTCACATTATACTATTTTATTTTCATACTTTCTAAGCTGAGGAGTCATGCTTTCAAGAAACATGAAATATTAGAAATATTAATGAAACATAGTGAAACATATGGACTAAAGGTCCAATGAAAATATTCCATAGTAATTCAGTTGTACTGGAAGTTAAATTATGTCCCCTACAGATGGAAATGGATGATCAGACTTTCTTGATAGCACTGAAAGAGTACTTATTATGGCAAGGATGTCACATAACATCCACAAAATCTCATCGATGTGCACTCATACACATTTATTTAAATTTTGAGTCTATGGATTGACAACTAAGGGCAGGCATAAATAAATAAATGGAAACTCCTGTTGTTTTGTTTTGTTTTTTGGGGAGTTCCTTTTGGTACAGAATGTAAAGGAAAATACTTCAGGAAGAAAATTAGGCCAGGAAAAAATGTCATGAAATACATGAGGCCCCAAGTGATTTTGGAAAGACAAGGAAAGAAAACAGCTATGAAGAAAAGAAAGTGTATGAACAGAGATGGACAACCGTTGATAGGCATTGGTCTTCAAGGAATAGTGAGAAGACATCTTTAATTTTTTAATTTTTTTCAGCTGGTACCATATTTTATTTGATCTCCCTTCAGTTATTCTATAAATGTTATGTAGCCTTGTTCAAGACATGTAAAATTAGCAAATAATAGTTTAGTTTTAGGAGAAAAATATAAATTGTAAATTTCAAAATATATACATAGTCTTTTGATCACAAGTCTATGCCATAAATAATGATATAATTCTCATATTTTAAGTATATTGTAATACCAAATCTTTAAAGGATAGTATCTTTGACTATTCATATACTCTTTTTTTTTTTTTTTTTGCGGTACCGGGGATTGAACGCAGGGGCGTTCTACTTCCGCGCTACGCCCCCGGCCCTATTTTTTATGCTTTATTTTGAAACCGGGTTTCACAAAGTTGCGGAGGTCCTCACTAAGGAGAGAGAGAGAGAGAGAGAGAGAGAGAGAGAGTGAGAGCTGAGGCTGGCCGCAAACCCAGATCCTCCGGTCTCTGCCTCCCAAAGTACTGGGATTACAAGTGTGCGCCACCACGCCCTGCTTGTTTTGTTTTGTTTGGGTGTATTTTTATAGGAGAAAAGACAGCATTTTTAGCAAATGGTGCTGGGAGAACTAGATATCCACATGTAGAGGAATGGAACTATATCCTTATTTCTCACTCCGCACAAAAGTCAACTCAAAGTGGATCAAAGATCTAAAAAATTTGTGGATCAAAGACTAGAAAATTTGCAACTGCTAGAAGAAGACATAGGGTCAGTACTCCATCTGATAAGATCCCTAAACTCCAGGAAATAAAACAAAAAATTAATAAATATGATGGCTTCAATTTTTTAAAAAATTTTTAAACTGATACATTAAAGCATAAAATTATACATATTTATGGGTACTGTGTGATGTTTCAATCCATATATAAACATATATATATATATATATATATATATATACACATATATATTGTGTAATGTTTAAACCAGGTTAAATATACCTATCTCCTTATATATTTATCATTTCTGTAGGGTGAAGATTTGTATAACAGATATTTCTCTTTGGAGGTAATGACAATGGAATAAAATCTATTGTGATAAAGGAAAGGGCAGACAAAAAGAAATAATGGACTTTAGTAACTGTTCAAAATGCAATCGGGAGGTTCTGTGGGTTCATAAGGGAATGTGTTTTGTTTTTGTGGGTAGCTAAATGCAAGGTGGATTGGAAGAAGCAAAAAAAAGAAATAATGAAATGCTTTTGCCAGTATGAAAATACATTCCAGTCCCGCTCTCCCTTCAGGAAGGAAGGGATCATTAATCCAGTTTATGGGGATGCAGAAGCAGAGAGCTCAGTTGTCAATCCCCTTGGTCAATTTCTTCAGCTAAAGGGAATCACCTTGCAAATATCAGACCCCCTCCCAGAGTGGCTTGTATTCAGTCTTCTTGCCCCAACTGGGTAGATCACTGAAGGATCATCCCATCTTGAGACCTTCCTAGTCAACTGAGGCATTTCCACCTAACTTTCCCTCTTCCAATCCTGATGTACCCAGTCCCTTGCACAGGTCATCTCAAGAACATTCCACAGTAGGCCTTCTGCACATTAATCTACCTCTGGAGTTGACTTCATAGGAACCCACATGGAGAGAGCGTTTGCCTCTTATTATAGAACTGTAAAACTGTTCGAGTTATACAACACTGCTAGAATGGATGTGGTCATAGTGTTTTGTCAGTTAAGTTCCTTATTTCCTGTCTTAGTTTTTGCTATTAGGAGCTACTTACTGTTATAATAATAATTGTAGTATTTCCATGGAGCAGAAGCACTGGAGAAACAATGACTATAACAAATGTTAAGAAAAATAGATTTTCACCTTTTTTTTTTTTTTTGCGGTACCGGGGATTGAACCTAGGGGCATTCTATCTCTGCGCTACACCCCAGGCCCTATTTTTTATACTTTATTTTGAAACCGGGTCTCACGAAGTTGCGGAGGGCCTCACTAAGGAGAGAGAGAGAGAGAGAGAGAGAGAGAGCTGAGGCTGGCCGCAAACCCGGATCCTCCGGTCTCCGCCTCCCAAAGTACTGGGATTACAAGTGTGCCACCACACCCGGGTGATTTTCACCTTTTTGTTGTTGATGATGATGATGCTAGGGATCCTACCTAGGACCTTCTACCTGCTAAGCTAGCATTCTTCCACTGAGCTATATCCTAGCCCTATGTCACCTCTTAGCAGTGGTTTATACTTATGTTTTAAAACTTTTGCCTCATTCCATTTAACCCAAATCCAATTCTCCTTGCCAAGAAGACATTATTTAAGGGAAACAGAAAGAACACTCATTGATCCATTCCCTCCTCTTTCAATGTACCTCCTCCCGAGGACTTCATATCCACCTCTACTCAGTACTAATCCTGCAGGCTGAAGGGTTCACTTTGCTGCCTAGCGATTACCTTTTCAAGATTATTCCTGCAAAACTGTGGGAAGAGAAGGGAGATGCTCGTTTGCTAGTAGATTGGTTTTCTCTGTAAAATGTATGTCCTGAGACACAGCACTTCTGTGAAAATCTTAATGTAAACAAGCTTTAACAAGTGGAACTGAACTTCCAATGCCCTATTATTTGTCTAACATTTACTCTAAAATATATTATAATGTATGCATTTGTATTAAAAGTAATAAAACACATTTTGACCAGTAGTAAATATTCTGGATTTTAATTAAGGTATTGGGACATGAAGGTCACTTGAGAAGGAAAACAACACAACGATACCTGGCACAACTTGTTTTCCACATATGCAAGAAGCAGAGATAATAATGAGCTAAAAAATCACTGTTATTTGTTTCAAAATTTTGTTTTTTCATTTGCTCACAACAGAAGAAAATGCTTCATTTTTGGATAAGTGCAAATTTGCAAGCAAAGCTAAAAGGTCACAACTTCTATCATTTAATTCAGTTGAAGGAGAATGCTCTAATTAAAGGAAGAAAAGTTGAGACTTTTAGTCAGGAAACATTACTTTGTGGCCCATCCACTAGATTAAGTGTGGAGAGCATAATTAAACAATAAAGTACTAATTTCCAGGAAAGCATCCAGCTGAAGTCCCAAAGCAAAAAAAGGGCCATTCGAGTAAATGTCCTTCTCTATTAGACATTATAAGTTGATTTAATAGTTCTGAGCGTATGCCAAAGACTTACAGAATGAAATGCTTCTGCTATACATAATTTTAAACTGCACTGTATTGTTAATTACATCTCTAAATAAGTCTGAATCTAAGTGGAATTCTTCAATTTGTGCAGAAATTTACCTAAATAATATGTATCGATTAGATCAAATTATTTTTTATCATCTCAAATGTTATAATGCTATGTGGTTCACAGAATATCTAGAAAAAATGTCAGTTTTAAAGTTCCAGGCTGATCAGCAAAATGTATTCAAAAATTCTTTCTGGTTAACTAGCTAATAGAAAATGTTCTTCAACTGGGAAAAAGCAAAACCTTCTTGATTTATTTAATACCTAGGTTGATATTAACAGAAGCAGTCTAAAATCTAATAGTATGCAAATAAAATATAATTTCATAAGAATACTGTAGAGAGGATATATGCACTGTATTTATTTCTAACTTCTTTGAATTTTTGAATGTGCTAAAAATAATCAATAGTTAATGTTTTTGCAACTCATTGCCAAACACTGTCTTCTATTATATGCTGCCTTTTCTCTAACATACCACATGAATTCCATTCTGAAACTCTAGGAATAAAATGGTCAGTGGATTACTGATCAATGCATTTCTGTCATCGCTTTACAATTTCTTGAATTTCGCCATTTTTTAAATGATGGGCTCTCTTTCTCCAAAAGGTTCTTTTTGTCTCCATAAATACATTTTATTGTTATGGCTTATAATTACATTGAACAATGCAAATTTGAAGCCGGGCATGGTGGCACACACTTGTAATCCCAGTACTTTGGGAGGCGGAGACCGGAGGATCCGGGTTCGTGCCCAGCCTCAGCTCTCGCTCTGTCTCTCTCTCTCTCTCTCTCTCTCTCTCCTTAGTGAGGCCCTCCACAACCTCGTGAGACCCGGTTTCAAAATAAAGCATAAAAAATAGGGCTGGGGGCATAGTGCGGAGGTAGAACGCCTCTGCGTTCAATCCCCGGTACCGCAAAAAAAAAAAAAAAATGAAAATTTGACTGGTACGTTCCACTTTGAACATGCATTTTTATATTCCTTCAAGAAGAATAAAATATTGCAGAAATAGGAATCTAAATAGAAAAAATAAATATGGCCAAAGGGTAAGGAAATAACTTTATCACTAATCATAAACAATTAACTAATCAAATTTTAATACATTCTCCTGCATACTTAATCACTATATTCCCTTACAATAACGGACTCACATGTATATTGATTTTATTCTCATAATATCTTCCACTATAGCAATACAGCACTTTATTAATTAGAATGAATAACAATTTACTTCAGCTTTACTTATAATGCCTAAATTCAGCCTGCTAAAAATGTCAAATAATAAAAATAAAGAATAAAATAAAAATAAAGAATAAAAGCATATTCTCATTGATAAGGATATATTTGCCATTATCTGGGCAGAATAATATAAAAGGAAATCACAAATTTAGATAATTAATTGCACATTGATTAATCTCAGAGTAGGTCTAGAACAGCAGTGAAGTTATTAGAAGACTAAACGAATATGGTCTTCAAGTTAAAATATACAGAATTATTTCATTTAAAAGTATTTGTATTTATAGATGCTTTCCCCTCATCTTCTTAGAATGTTTGTAACTTGAATATAGACTTTGTAAAATCTCTCCTTCAAAAGCACATTGGTGATTTCTTTTTTTTTTTTTTTTTTTTTTGCAGTACCAGGGATTGAACCCAGGGGCGTTCTACCTCCGCGCTACACCCCCGGCCCTATTTTTTATACTTTATTTTGAAACCGGGTCTCACGAAGATGCAGAGGGCCTCACTAAGGAGAGAGAGAAAGAGAGAGAGACAGGGAGAGAGAGAGAGCTGAGGCTGACCGCGAACCCGGATCCTCCGGTCTCCGCCTCCCAAAGTACTGGGATTACAAGCGTGCG
>PVJS01011238.1:27575-45075 GCA_004027185.1 Glis glis | reverse complement strand
GTCAGCAATATCCAGAGCTGAGCCAGGTGTGGTGGCATACGCCTGTAACCCAGTATTAGTAATCCCAGACAAGAGGATCGAAGGTTCAGAGCCAGCCTCGGCAACTTAATGAGGCCCTCCCCAACTTAGCGAGACCCTGTTTCAAAACAAAAAGAAAAAAAACAAAATAGGGCTGGAGTGTAGCTCAGAGGTAGAAAGCCCCTGTGTTCAAACCCCAATACCCCCCCCCAAAAACCAAAAGAACAGATCTGAGTTGATCCTTGGGCTGAGCCCCAAAAGACTCAGAGCAGCCTGCTGTGTAAAGATCTAGAGGTAGCCGGGTGTGGTGGCGCACGCTTGTACCCGGTACTTGGGAGGCTGAGACCGGAGGATCAGGGTTTGCGGCCAGCCTCAGCTACTTAGGCCCTCCGCAACTTAGTGAGACCCTGTTTCAAAATAAAAAGATTTAAAAAAATAGGGCTGGGGTAGCTCAGAGGTAGAATGCCCTGGGTTCAATCTCCAATGCTGAAAAAACAAAAAAAGATCTAGATGTCAAGTGCAAAGGTCCTTGGGTGGAAGTGAGCTCAGTGTTTTGAAGACTAGAAGAAGGGAAAACTAGGGGATGCCATTTGTATTGTGTTCAATAGGATTGTGTTCCTCAAGGATCCTCTGCAGTGCAGAGGGAGAGGGTGGTCTGGGAGGTTGCTCTTGCCACCCTGTGGGTCATGTATGTAGTTTGGGTGTGGTAGGCAGCCTCTGAGATCATCCTAATGACCATCACTCTCCAGTAGGCACACACTTGTAAAATCCCTTTTTTTTTCTTTTATTTGGGCACGGGGGATTGAACCCAGGGGCATTCTACCTCCAAGCTCCACCCCCCAGCCCTATTTTATTTCTTTATTTGGAAACAGGGTCTCACTAAGTTGCAGAGGGCCTCACTAAGTAGCTGAGGCTGGCCGCGAACCCGGATCCTCCAGTCTCAGCCTCCCAAGTACTGGGATTACAAGCATGTGCCACCACATCCGGCTAAAATCCCCTTTCTTTGAGCATGAGTAACACCTAGTGACCTGCTTCAAGTGAATACAGCGGTCTCCCCTTTTCTGAGTGGGACACGTGCCAGGTGCCCAGTGCATGCCTGGCGTAGTAAGGAAACCCTAGGATGCCTTTTCTGTCTTAACCAAGTATTTATCACACACTGAGGCAGTTTGAGGTGTGACAGCAAAACTAGCATGAATTTCTTTTTCCTTCACAACTTCACAGGAGAGTCATTCTTGGTGTAGATCTTAGCAACTTTAACCTATGATCCCCCTGCCCTTTATTGTTTAGAACTTTCACTTAAAACTTCTCTTTGGCATATCTGAATTGGCCCTATCATTCCTTTTGTGCTTTGGGGCCATTCTCAGGCAAAATCAGGGTGACTTGAACACAAGCATGGGGGTACTTGCAGTTAATCCGATAGCCCAGATAGCTACCTAAGTGAATGATCAGCGGGTACCATATAAAGTGTGTGTGCATGGGACAAAGGGATGATTCATGTCCTGGGCAGCTGGCATGGGATGGAACAACATTTTACCATACTACTCAATATAAAATACAAATTGTTTGCCATACATGGTGGTCCATACCTGTAATCCCAGTTTTGGGGAGTCTAAGAAGGATCACAGTTTCAAGACCAGCACACAGTTAACTTAGCAAGACCCTGTTTGAAAATAAAAAAGGCAGGCATGGTGGCACACACTTGTAATCCCAGTACTTGGGAGGCTGAGACAGGAGGATCGCAGGTTCAAAGCCAGCCTCAGCAACTTAGCGAGGCCCTCCACAACTTAGTGAGACCCTGTTTCCAAATAAGAAATAAAATCGGGTTGGGGGTATAACTTGGAGGCAGACTGCCTATGGGTTCAAGCACAAGTACCAAAAGAAAAAAATAAAATAGGGCTGGGGTTGTAGCTTGGAGGTAGAATAGCTCTGGGTTCAATCTCCAGTACCCCTTCCCCCAAAAAGAATTGTTTATTTCTGGAATTTTCCATCTTCAGACCACTGGTAACTAAAACTACAGAAAGGGAAACTTGGGATCCTGTGAGGGTTACTGTGCAGCAATAATAATGGGATGTGACTTTCATGTGTACAAAGAGTGAAGGCTGGGGCTGCAGCTCAGTGGTAGAATGCTTGCTTAGCATGCACAAGGCCCTGGGTTGAACCCCCAGCACCACAAAAAATGGAAGAAAAAAAGAGTACATAGACTAAGCCAGGCCTGTTGGTGCACGCCTGTAATACCAGTACTTGGGATGCTGAGACAGGAGGATCACAGGTTTGATACCAACCTCAGCAACTTAGCGAGACCCTGTTTTAAAATAAAAAATAAAGCCGGGCATGGTGGTGCACGCTTGTAATACCAGTACTTGGGATGCTGAGACAGGAGGATTACAGGTTCGAAGCCAGCCTCAGCAACTTAGTAAGGCCCTCTGCAATCTAGAGAGACCCTGTTTCAAAATAAAAAATAAAATAGGGATGGGGATGTAGCTCAGAGGTAGAATACCCCTGGGTTCAATTCCCAGCACGACACACACACAAAAAATAAATAAATAAAAAATAAAATGGAGTTGGATGTGGTGGCGCATGCCTGTAATCCCAGTACTTGGGGGGCTGAGACAGGAGGATCGCAGCCAATCGTGGTGGCGCATGCTTGTAATCCCAGTACTTGGGAGGCTGAAACCGGAGGATCCGGGTTCGTGGCCAGCCTTAGCTACTTAGTGAGGCCCTCCGCAACTTAGCGAGACCCTGTTTCAAAATAAAGAATAAAAAATAGGGCTGAGGGTATAGCTCAGAGGTAGAATGCCCTTGGGTTCTCTGAGGGCAGGGCCGAGGGCCCACCTGCCCCGTGTCCCCAGCGCCAGGGTGGGGGGTTCCGGGGGCGGGGTCGAGGGCTTGCCCGCCCGTGTCCCCAGTGCCGGGATGAGGGGTTCTCTGGGGGCGCTGCCAAGGGCTCACCTGCCCCGCATCCCCAGTGCTGGGGGGCAGGGGTTTTCTGGGGGAGGGGCCAAGGGCTCACCCACCCTGCATCCCCAGTGCCAGGGGGAGGGGTTCTCTGGGGCGGGGCCAAGGGCTCGCCCACCTCACGTCCCCAGCACCAGGGGGGAGGAATTCTCTGGGGGCAGCACCTAGGGTTTGCCCGCCGCTGAGGCTGGCTTTGAACCTGTGATCCTCCTGTCTCAGCCTCCCAAGTACTGGTATTTACAGATGTGCACCACCATGCCTGGGTTTTTTTTTTAGTTTGAAACAGGGTCTCCCTAGGTTGCTAACAGTTTTAAGTTGCTGAGGCTAGCTTTGAGCCTGCAATCCTCCTGTCTCAGCCTCCCACATACTGGGATTACAGTTGTGTGCCACCATACCTGGCTAAAATGGGATTATAAGCCAGGTGTGGTGGTGTACTCTTGTAATCCCAGTACTTGGGAGGCTGAGACAGAAGGGTCACAGGTTCAAGGACAGCCTCAGCAACTTAGTAAGGCTGTCAGCAACCTAGTGAGACCCTGTTTCAAAATAAAAAAATATGCTGGGATGTAGGGTGAAATAGCCCTGGGTTCAATCCCCATTACCACAGAAAAATAAAATAAAATGGATTTATAATAAATAGCCTCTCCTGAGGTTATGGAGAATATCTATTTGTGTTAATAAAGTATACTTGAAGAATGTTCTGTATCTATTTGCTTTATTACTATCTCCATTTTTTTTTTTTTTTTGCGGTACCGGGGATTGAACCCAGGGGCATTTTACCTCCAAGCTACACCCCCGGCCCTATTTTTTATACTTTATTTTGAAACCAGGTCTCACGAAGTTGCGGAGGGCCTCACTAAGTAGCTGAGGCTGGCCGCGAACCCGGATCCTCCGGTCTCCGCCTCCCAAGTACTGGGATTACAAGCATGCGCCACCACGCCTGGCCTACTATCTCCATTTTACAGATGAGGAAGGTGTGGCTCTGAGAGGAGAAATAGCTTAATCCAGGTCATTCAGTTAGGAAGCAGCCTGTGCAGATGGACAGTGAGCATTGGCTCGCCTAAAGCCCAACACACACTATTCCCTCAGTGCCTGAGAGCTAGTGTTAATCAAAGGGCTGCCTTGTTCTCCTGCTCCTCAGCACAGGAAATTCCAAGGTTGTTTTTCCATACTGGCTCCTCTGGTTCAGTCCCTGGAGGGGAAGGCAAAGGGGTCCAGGTACCTAGGCCGACTCAAGATGGTATTGAGTATCTCAGCCTGCCTGTTTGGGCCTCTCTTGGAGGGGTGGCTGCCACTTGGAGTGGCATGGATTACTTTGGACCGATCTGGGCATTTCCTTGGCTGATGGCCCTCACCCTGTTCCTGAAATGGTTCTGGCTGGATAGCAGCCTCTAGGTGGTGCAGGCGAAATTGAGGACTGGCCTTGGGCGGGGACAAGACCGAGAACACAGGTTTCCTTGTGCCTCTGGAGAGGGGGCAGGAGGAAACTGGAGACCCCACTCCCCACTTAGTCACTCTTGCTCATAGTCCATGATGGCGTGGTCTCCAGTGCTCCTCAGTGTCATCCTTTTGCTGTCTGCTTTTCTAAAGCCTAGCGTGGCAGGCCGCCCCATGCCCAAGCTGGCTGAACGGAAGCTCTGTGCTGATGAGGAATGTAGCCGTAAGATTGGGGAGCAGTGAGCTGGGGCTTGGGTTGCCCATCTGTGTGTGGGGTGCGGCCATTCCTTTATCTTTCTTTCTTCTTTGTGATATTGGGGATTGAACCCAGGTGCATCGTACCTCCGAGTTACACCCCCAGCCCTATTTTATTTTTATTTTGAAACAGGGTCTCACTAAGTTGCGGAGGGCCTAAGTTGCTGAGGCTGGCGGTGAACCTGTGATCCTCCTGTTTCAGCCTCCCAAGTACTGGGCTTATAGGCGTGCGCCATCACGCTGGGCTGCCATTCCTTTTTATTCCTTCTCCAGACCCCATCTCCATGGCTGTGGCCCTTCAGGACTATGTGGCTCCTGACTGCCGTTTCCTGACCATACACAGGGGCCAAGTTGTGTATGTCTTCTCCAAGCTGAAGGGCCGGGGGCGACTCTTTTGGGGAGGCAGTGTGAGTCTTGGGAAGGTGAAGAGGGAAGGGGACAGGGTGGGAGTAAACCTGTTTTCCACTTGAAGGAGAATTTCAAGGGGGTGAACTGAAATAGAGATATTTGGAGAAGTGAGATATTTGTGATCTTATTTTTTTTTTTGTTTATTGATTACAGGGCACCTACTTGGTGCCAGGTTCTTTTCTAGACACTAAAGATACAATAGCGAATGATTCTTTTTTTTTTGCGGTACCGGGGATTGAACCCAGGGGCGTTCTACCTCCGCGCTACACCCCCGGCCCTATTTTTTATACTTTATTTTGAAACCGGGTCTCACGTAGTTGCGGAGGGCCTCACTAAGTAGAGAGAGAGAGAGACGGGGAGAGAGAGAGAGACGGGGAGAGAGAGAGAGAGAGAGAGAGTGCTAAGACTGGCCACGAACCCGGATCCTCTGGTCTCTGCCTCCCAAAGTACTGGGATTACAAGCGTGCGCCACCACGCCCGGCTGCGAATGATTCTTTCTATTCTAATGGAGGGAGACAGATGATAAGCAAGGCATCAAAAATATCAGCAAATATGTGCTGCTGTAAGCATTAATACAAAGTGAGTGAGTGGCTGCTTTAATTGAGTGCTCAGGGAGGGTGTCTGAGCTGAGATTTGAGGGACAAGGATGAAGCCAGGCATGTGGGAATTGGGAGAGGAGACAGTGCACAGCCTTCAGCAGCAGCGAGTGTGCCACCTTCCCATACTCAGCTTTTAACTCCTCTTCTCCAGGTTCAGGGGGATTACTATGGAGACCTGGCTGCCCGCCTGGGTTATTTCCCCAGTAGTATTGTTCGGGAGGACCAGACTCTGAAACCTGGCAAAATTGATGTGAAGACCGATGTGAGTGTCCATAGGGGTGGCAGGGTTCTGGAGGGGGAGGACCCTTGGGGTGTGATGATGGGCAAAGATGCTGTAATCCTTGGCTCTCTGGCAGCCTTGTTGTGTGTGCGGGGAAAAATTCTCTACCTGCCTCAGTTTTCTCACCTGTAAAATGGGGGGTGAATTCTATCCTTTTTTTTTTTTTTGCGGTACTGGGGATTGAACCCAGGGGCATTCTGCCTCCGAGCTACATCCCCAGCCCTATTTTTATGTTTTATTTTGAAACAGGGTCTCACTAAGTTGCGGAGGGCCACACGAGGTTGCTGAGGCTGGCTGCGAACCTGCGATTCTCCAGTCTCAGCAAGTGTGTGCTGCCACGCCTGGCGGGGAGTGATTTCTAAACCCTGGTCTAGTTGGGAGGTGCAAAGGTAGAGGGCTCTAGGTTAAGTCACATCGCTCTTCTGTGGCCTAACTTGGCCCCTGTGGCTCCAGCTTTGCTAAAACCACCAGATCCCTTTTGGTGTGACCACCGATTTTTTTCTCCGTTTTCTCTCTTTTTCAGAAATGGGATTTTTACTGCCAGTGAGTTCAGCCTACCGCTGTCCCTGCTGTTTTTCCCTCCTGCTTTTACACAAATATATCAGCCAAGAGCAAAATTTTGGTCTCTGTGGTTTTTGGGGTGGGGTGGGACGTACAGAGGAAATGTTTTGCAGGTTCCTGAACCTAGCCAATCAACTCCCTGAATGTGGTAACGTCAATGGATGCTAGGTAGAGTTTCACAGGTTCCTGAATCTAACCAATCAACTCCCTGAATGTGGTAACGTCAAAGGATGCTAGGTAGAGTTTCACTGATGAAGCCCTTTGCTCCAAGCTGGTATCGAGGCGAGCTCTTAACCTTAGATCTGGGACGCGAGCGAACGAGAAGACAGAATAACATAAACTACCCAACTAGGGGATCGTATCCTCCCTGGATTAGTGAGAAGTAGTTGAACTATTGGGAACAAGCCAATCAGACCATGAGAACATAAATCGCAGGGCACAGGTTTTCTTGTAGAATATCTGCAAAACAGGGTGGGAAGTAACATGCGCATATCCTCCCAGTTTTCCTTATCTTTGCCCTTGGAGTCAGGAATCGCACCCTAGCTCAAGATCCGCTCCTCTCCCAACTCTTGTCAATCCTGCCCTTGCCCCTTCTTTGCATCCGTATCCCCGCCCCCAAGTCTGCTCCTACCCAATCGGAGTCTCGACTCTGCCCGGGTCTCCTGACCAAATCCGTTCCTCCTCTGGGCGAAGCATCTCTGCACCGCCCCTTCCCACTCGTTCCACCAATCGCTGGTGTTGTTCCCGCCCCCTCCGGCTCAGCCTCTCTTACGCCGCCAATCCGCGCCCTTTGTCCCGCCCTCTGCCCGCCGAGTCGGCCAATCCCTCGGCTTAGAAAGCGTGGCCTGGTATCCCGCAGCTCTAGCGGGTCGCGCCGGAGCGGGGGGTGGAGGCGGAAGTGGCGGCACCGGGTCCGGGAGTAGGAAGGAGCCGGGGCTGCAGCCGGAGTGGAGCGGCTGCCAGCCGAGGAGCAGGCGCGGCCGCGGCGCCATATTGCGGCCCTCAGCGGCCGTGACCGAGTCATGGCCGAGACTTACGGTGAGGGTGGTGGGCTGAAACGGGGGTCTAGGGTCTGGGCCCAGAAAGGATGCGGCCTGTGGGAATGGGGCGGGGCCTTTGTATGAGGGGGCGGGGTCTGCCGCTATGGGGGCAGTGCCTAGGTGGATGCTGGGAGGGGTTTCGTGGGTCTGGGGCTGAGCTTCATCTATTTGGGTGGAGCCTGAGGGTCTGGTGCGTGGGTTAAATAGATCTGGGGCGGGATTTGAGGGAACCTGTCACGATGGGTTCAGGGTAGGCCTTGAGGGAAGAGATGGGGCTTCACATATTGGGGTGGAGCCTGAGCGAATGGGGCGGGGCTGTGAATGTCAGGGGTCGTGCTTTTGGGGCTAGAGGGAACCCTGACGAGATGCTCTGGACCCTAGGATTGGTCTGGCTCGAGAGGTCTTGAATGGGGTTGGGATTGTCCTTGAGTTAGGGTTGGGACTTAAGTGGCAAAGGATGGGACTGAAGCTTTAGAATAAGGGTCAGGGATCTGGGCAGATGGTGGGAAGAAAAGGTTGGGAATTGGAAAATAAGGATGTATAGTACAGGTGACAGGAGGCGGTAGGAGGTTCTGGCTTAGGAGTCAGAGGGACCTGCATTCACTCAACAAATACAGGAAGGAAGAGGGATCAAAGTGCAAAGATCCTGAGGTGGGACCCAGCTTGACATTTCAGGGAGGAGACTGAAGGCCAGAGACTATAGCAGAGTGATTGAGAGGGTAGTAAGAAGTGAAGTCAAATCGCCGGGCGTGGTGGCGCACGCTTGTAATCCCAGTACTTTGGGAGGCGGAGACCGGAGGATCCGGGTTCGCGGCCAGCCTCAGCTCTCTCACTCTCTTTCTCCCTGTCTCTCTCTCTTCTCCTTAGTGAGGCCCTCCGCAACTTCATGAGACCCGGTTTCAAAATAAAGTATAAAAAGATAGGGCCGGGGGCGTAGCGCGGAGGTAGAACGCCCCTGCGTTCAATCCCCAGTACCGCAAAAAAAAAAAAAAAGAAGTGAAGTCAAGAGGGACAGAGGCTTTCATAATATTATAGCTAAGATCTTAGACTCTGGAGACCTTTGGCCTGGGTTTGACTCTCAGCATCTGCCTAGATGTACCATCTTGGGCAAGTCAGTTAACCTCTCTGGCCTCAGTTTCCTCATCTGGAAAATGAGGATAATTATTACAATATCTCTCTCCTAGAGGTTTCTGAAAATTAAGTTAGCTATTGATACAAATAAAGATCTTTAGAACTTGCCTGTGGCAAACTATATAAGAGTAATCTTAGTCTGGGGGTGTGGCTCAGTGGTAGAGCACTTGCTTAGCACATGCAAGGGCCTGGATCCATCCCCAGCACCACACACAAGAAAGCAATTGTTACTGTTGTTGTCTATGGCCGTTCCTGACTGTGTCTGTTTCTCTACCTCTAACTCTTCTTGGTTTCCCTCTTTTCCCCTTTATCTTTTTCTCCCTGTGGGTATCCCTGATTTTGGCTCCATCCGCTCAGACTTCCTCTTCAAATTCCTGGTGATCGGCAGTGCAGGAACTGGCAAATCATGTCTCCTTCATCAGTTCATTGAAAATAAGTGTGAGTTTCTGGCAGTGGTCCTGGGAGCAATAAGCCATGATATGGGGATGCTGTGGGCAGGTGGGCAGCTGGCAGGGTGGACAGGGCTGGGCATAGGTACAACTCCAGTGCTGGCCTCTTGGCCCTTGCCTTGGTGTATGTACTTTGTTAGGTTCACAGTCACCCCAGCAATGAGAATGGGTTTGTAGAGACAGAGGAGGCCTTGGAGGATGGGGTTCCTCTGAGTTTTTGCATGTCTCTTCTTTCCTTCCCACACCCAGTCAAACAGGACTCCAACCACACAATTGGTGTGGAGTTTGGATCCCGCGTGGTCAACGTGGGTGGGAAGACTGTGAAGCTACAGATCTGGGACACTGCTGGCCAGGAGCGGTTTCGGTAGGTGGACTCTGCTCCCAAGGAGGGAGAGGTGAGGGAGAGGGAGGTGTTTGCAAAGTCACTGGGAGACACAACAGTAGGAGCAAAGAGGCACTGAGAGGGCAAGGCAGAGGGAGAGAGAGATTGCATAAGGCCCTGGGTTCCATCCCCAGCATGGCAGGAGAAAGAGGAAGGAAGGAAGGAAGGGAGGGCAGGAGGGAGGGGAAAGGAGGCTTGAAGGTGGGGTTGGGGAGTAGTGTTTAAGAGAGACCCTAAAGCAGAAAGAAGAGCAGAAGCTTGAAAGAGAGGGACACACACTCAGAAAGGGAAAGAGAGACAAAGACTGAGAGAAATGAAGAGAATGATAAAGGAGGTAAGGAGATGCAAAGAAAAGCAGGTCAGAGGCAGAGAGGGGGTGCACAGGTATAGCCAGGGAGATGGAGAAACAAAATGTGTTGTGGGGAAGAGGGAAATGCGTGGGGCTCAGCACACCGTAGGTCTTCAGAAAATGTCTGCAGAGAGCCGGGTGTGGTGGTGCACGCCTGTAATCCCAGTACTTGGGAGGTTGAGACTGGAGGATCCTGGTTCGCGGCCAGCCTCAGCTACTTAGTGAGACCCTCCACAATTTAGTGAGACCCTGTTTCAAAATAAAGAATAAAAAATAGGGCTGGGGGTGTAGCTCGGAGGTAGAATGCCCCTGGGTTCAATCCCCAGTACCGCAAAAAAAAAAAAAAGAAAAAATGAATGAATGAGAGGGAAGGCAAAGGTAAGTATAAGGTAGCCAGAGACGGAAGAAATAGAGAAAGCCGGGCGTGGTGACGCACGCTTGTAATCCCAGTATTTGGGAGGCTGAGGCAGGAGGATGGCAGATTCAAAGCCAGCCTTGGCAACTTAGTGAGGCTCTCAGCAACCTAGTGAGACCCTGTTTCCAGATAAGAAATAAAATCGGGCTGGGGGTCTAGCTTGGAGGTAGAATGCCTCTGGGTTCAGTCCCCAGTACCAAAAAAAGAAAATAGAAAAATAAAGACCCACAGCTGGGGGTGTAGCTCAGTGGTAGAACTCAACCTAGTGAGGCCCTGGGTTAGATTCCCCAGCACTGGGAAAAGAAAAAAGCTTTAAAAAAACACATAAAAGAGATGCGGAGAAAGAAACGGACCAATTCAGAGATGCAGAGCAACTAAGAAATAGACTTCCAGGCAGAGAAAGAAATTTTGTTATCTCAACCAGACCAAGGCCAGGTTTTGGGGGGATGGACTGGCAGTGAAGGGGGGCCTCCGAACCACCAGTCTCTCTCCGCAGAGGGGGGCAGTCTCGGGGCAGACCCCAGCCTTGGGGGTGACTGGGTCCCCCTGGCCCCACAGGTCGGTGACACGGAGTTATTACCGAGGGGCGGCTGGAGCCCTGTTGGTGTACGACATTACCAGGTGGGTGCACAGCATGGGTGGAGTGGTTGGGGCGGGCATGGAAGCCCCTTTCTGACCTCCTTCCTCTGTCCCTTCTCCACAGCCGAGAGACTTACAACTCGCTGGCTGCTTGGCTGACCGATGCCCGCACGTTGGCCAGCCCCAACATCGTGGTCATCCTCTGCGGCAACAAGAAGGACCTGGACCCTGAGCGTGAGGTCACTTTCCTGGAGGCCTCCCGCTTTGCTCAGGAGAATGGTGAGGACTGTGCTGGGGGGGGGTGGCGGAGGGATGGGGCAGTCCACAGTGGCCTTTGTGTCTCCTAGCTCTCGGTGGCCTTGCCCTAAAGATGGGGGTTCCAAAGTCTTGGTTCAAATCTGAGTTCTGAGCTCTGTGACAACTCTGGTCCTCAGTTTCCTCAGCTGGAAAGTGGGGAGCACAACATTTCTGCCTCACAGTGTGAGTTAAGGAGGTTGTCTGTCCATGGAAAGCCTTCAGCACCCTTTAGCACAGAGTGGGTGCAACATGAGTGTTGACTGCTGAGAAGTTCCCACCATCATGAGGAGACAGCGCAGGAAATTGGTTTAAAGGGGAAGTTGCAAACTTAGATGGCCCTAGGGACACGAACATTTTGTGAATGAGGGACATGGGCCAGGGTGAACCCCAGCAGGACAGCACTGTTGCTCAGGCAATGCAGCAGACTGGCAGGTCCCATCAAAAGGTTTATAAGTACAAACCCATTTGAAAACACTGCTGGCTGTGCGAGGTGGCACATGCCTATAATCTCAGTACTTCGGAGGCTGAGACAGGAGGATCACAGGTTTGAGGTTAGCCTCAGCAACTGAGCAAGACCCTGTTTCAGACTAAAAAATAGCGGGGCATGGTGGCACAAGCCTGTAATCCTAGTATTTGGGATGCTGAGACAGGAGGATTGCAGATTTGAGGACAACCTCACAAGTAGTGAGACTCTCAGCAACCTAGCTGTTTCAAAACAAAAAATAAAATAGGGCTGGGGATGTAGCTCAGAGGTAGAATGCCTCTGGGTTCAACCTCCAGTAAAAAGATGATAAGATAGAGCTGGGCGTGGTGGCACACACTTGTAATCCCAGTACTTGGGAGGCTGAGACCGGAGGATCTGGGTTCGTGGCCAGCCTCAGCTACTTAGGCCCTCTGCGACTTAGCGAGACCTTGTTTCAAAATAAAGAATAAAAAGCTGGGCATGGTGGCGCACGCTTGTAATCCCAGTACTTGGGAGGCTGAGACTGGAGGATCTGGGTTCGCGGCCAGCCTCAGCTACTTAGTGAGGCCCTCCGCAACTTAGGGAGACCCTGTTTCAAAATAAAGAATAAAAAATAGGGCTAGGGGTGGAGCTCGGAGGTAGAATGTCCCTGGGTTCAATCCCTGGTACCGCAAAACAAAAAACAAACAACAACAAAAAAGATAATAAGATAAAATAGAGCTGGGGGTGGAGCATGGGGGTAGAATGCCCCTGGGTTCAAGCCCCAATACACACACACACACACACACACACACACACACACTCACACACGGACAGCTGGGGGTATAGCTTGAAAGTGGAATGTCAGCCGGGCGTGGTGGCGCACGCTTGTAATCCCAGTACTTTGGGAGGCGGAGACCGGAGGATCCGGGTTCGCGGCCAGCCTCAGCTCTCTCTCTCTCTCTCTCTGTCTCTCTCTGTCTCTGTCTCTCTCTCTCTCTACCTAGTGAGGCCCTCCGCAACTTCATGAGACCCGGTTTCAAAATAAAGTATAAAAAATAGGGCCGAGGGTGTAGCACGGAGGTAGAACGCCCCTGGGTTCAATCCCTGGTACCGCATAAAAAAAAAAAAGAAAGTGGAATGTCCTTGGGTTCAGTCCCCAATACCATAGAGAGAGAGAGAGACAGAGAGAGAGAAAGAAATAAATACTGTGATGGCTGAACCAGCCACCTCTGCTGGTTTTGGGATTTGCCCATGTCCCCTGATTTCAAGACCTCCAGGTTTTGAGCAGGCTTTGCCACTGGAGAGATACCAGTTCAAATCCTGGCCCTAACTTACCCACTGTGAGGCCTCGTCACGTGGCTCTTGGGTAACTCTGGTGGGCCTGGGCTGTGCTGGGGACACAGGTGGTAAAGGTAGCCCTAGGCCTGGCCCTCACGGTGCTCACAGTGTAGGAGGTGAAGGTTGGGCACAGACCCATTGCAGACAGTGACAACCCAGAGAGAGCTGAGAGCCAGGATGGGGTGGGGCACAGGAGGATGGGGTGCCCAAGGGAGATGCTTGATCCAGGAAGTCAGGGGGGCTTTCTGGGTAGGAGCTGTGTGAGCTGAGCCCAGAAGGAAGAGCTAGGTGGGTGCGTGGGGAAGGAGGCAACTTTCACGGCAGGGAAACGGCATGCACAGAGGCCCGAGGTGAGGGCAGGGGTGAACAGAACATTTGAGGAACTGAATGAGAGGCAGCCGGCCGGTTGGAATGGAGGCTGGGGACTGAAGGAGGCCTTGCCTCTGCAGAGCTAATGTTCCTGGAGACCAGCGCTCTCACGGGCGAGAACGTGGAGGAAGCTTTCCTGAAGTGTGCCCGCACCATCCTCAACAAGATCGACTCAGGTGAGGCCCTGACTGACCAAGTAGGAGTGGGCGGCAGGGCTGGAGGGTCTCTAGGGGACCAGTCCTGACCTCGCCCACTGCCCACAGGTGAGCTAGACCCTGAGAGAATGGGCTCAGGCATTCAGTACGGCGACGCTTCCCTCCGCCAGCTGCGGCAGCCTCGGAGTGCCCAGGCCGTGGCCCCCCAACCCTGCGGCTGCTGAGACCTGCAGAACCAGGTGCAACACTGGGGCCTGGGGAGGCAGGGATGGTCTCCTGGGAAGGAGGGGCGTGAACTTGGAGACATGGAAAATGGGACAACAAAAGAAAGAGTAAGAGAGAAACATGTAAAAGTACACAAGCCGAAGGAGCCATCTCCCTGACCACAGAGGACCTCCCTGCCTTCTCTACCCAGCCTCCGCCAGCCTCAGACTTGGACCTGGCTCTCCCACTCAGTTCTCACCTGTGCACTGAGCACCTACTGTGTGCCTTGGAGTGCCCTGTTCAAGGCTCTTGGGAGACAGTTGTTGGTAAAACAGACAAAAAATCCTGCCCCAGCTGGATGTGGTGGCACATGCCTGTAATCCAGAGCAACTGGGGAGACTCGAGACAGGAGGATCACAAGTTTGAGACCAGCATGGGGAATTTAGCAAGCCCCTGTCTTAAAATAAGAAATAAAAGCTGGATGTGGTGTAATCCCAGTACTTGGGAGGCTGAGATAGGATTGCAGGTTCGTGGCTACCCTCAGCAACCTTGTGAGGCTCTCTGCAACTTGGTGAGACCCTGTTTCCAAATAAAGAAATAAAATCAGGCTGGGGGTGTAGCTCAGAGGTAGAATGCCTCTGGGTTCAATCCCCAGTACCACCAAAAAAAAAAAAGAAAAGAAAAATTTTTTTCCTGTAAAAGGGCTGGAGATGTAGGTGAGTAGTACAGCGCTTGCTTAGCATTCATGAGGCTCTTGGTTCAATCCCCAGTACTATAAAAAGAGAAAAAAACCCAAAACCTTCCCCCATGGACATTGAGCAGACATTCTCTTGGGAGGAGACAGACAATAAACAAGATATGTAAATAAATTATAGAGTAGTTAGGGCAATAAATGTTATGGAGAAAAATTGAGTCATACAGGAGGCCAGATGCACTTTTATTTATTTATATTTTATTTTTCGGTACTAGGGATTGAGCCCAGAGGCATTCTACCTTTGAGCTGTACCCCCAGCCCTTTTTATTTTTATTTTTAATTATTATTATTTTTTGTGTGATACTGGGGATTGAACCCAGGGGCATTTTACCTCTGAGCTACACCCCAAACCCTATTTTATTTTTATTTTGAAACAGGATCTCACTAAGTTAATGAGGGTCTCACTACTTGCTGAGGCTGTCCTCCAACCTGCAATCCTTCTATCTCAACCTCCCAAGTACTGGGATTACAGGTGTGCCACCTCACCCGGCTTTATTTATTTATTTATTTATTTTTACGGTACCAGGGATTGAATCCAGGGGTGTTTTACCTCCGAGCTACACCTCCGGCCCTATTTTTTATACTTTATTTTGAAACTGGGTCTCACGAAGTTGCAGAGGGCCTCACTAAGTAGCTGAGGCTGGCCACGAACCTGGATCCTCCGGTCTCCACCTCCCAAGTACTGGGATTACAAGCATGCGTCACCACGCCCGGCTACCTGGCTTTATTTTTAAATTTTATCTATTTATTTATTTTATTTTATTTTACTTTATTTTTTGGCACTAGGGATTGAACCCAGAGCATTCTACCTCTGAGCTACACCCCCAGCCCTATTTTTTATTCTTTTTTCGAAACAGGGTCTCACTAAGCAGCTGAGGCTGGCCGCGAACCCGCGATCCTCCTGTCTCGGCCTCCCAAGTATTGGGATTACAAACATGTGCCACCATACCCGGCTTATTCATTTATTTATTATTTATTTTGTGGTACTGGAGATTGAACCCAGAGGCATTCTACCTCTGAGCTACACTCCCAGCCCCATTTTATTTTGAAACAGGGTTTTGCTAAATTGCTGAGAGCCTCGCTAAGTTGCTGAGGCTGGCCTCAAACCTGTCATCCTCCTGTCTCAGCTTCCCAAGTGCTGGGATTACAGGCGTGCACCACCGTGCCTAGCTTATTTTTTAATTTAATTTATTTATTTTGTGGTACTGGGGATTGAACCCAGAATCATTCTACCTCAAAGTTATACCCCCAGCCCGATTTTATTTCTTATTTGGAAAAGGGTCTTGCTCAGTTACCGAGGCTGGCTTCGGACCTGTGATCCTCCTGTCTCAGCCTCCCAAGTACTGGGATTACAAGTGGGTGCCACCAGGCCCGGCTTTATTTTTTAATATTGTAACAGGGTCTCAATAAGTTGCCTTGCACAGGGCTCCAACCTGTGATTCTCCTGTCTTAGCCTTCCAAGTACAATGATTACAAGCATGAACCACTATGCCAGGTGATACTTTTATGCTTTTTTTGTTGTTTTTTGGTACTGGGGATTGAACCCAGGAGCATTCTATCTCCAAGCTCTTTTTTTTTTTTTTTTTTGCGGTACTGGGGATGGAACCCAGGGGGATTATTTTTAAGAAGGGTTTTGTGAAGTTGCTGAGATTGGCCTCAAACCTGTGATATTCCTGTCTCAGCCTTCCAATTACTGGGTTTATAGGCATGTCCCACCACCCCTGGTTTCATTGTTCTGTTTAAAAGTGCATCACTAGCTGGGTGTAGTGGTGCACACTTGTAATCCCAGTACTTGGGAGGCTGAGACCAGAGGATCTGGGTTCGAGGCCAGCCTCAGCTACTTAGTGAGGCCCTCCGCAACTTAGTGAGACCCTGTTTCAAAATAAAGAATAAAAAATAGGGCTGGGGGTGTAGCTTGGAGGTAGAATGCCCCTGGGTTCCATCCCTAGTACCGCAAAAAAAAAAAAAAAAAAAGTACATCACTAGCCAGGCATGGTGGTACACACTTGTAATCCAAGTACTTGGGAGGCTGAGATAGGAGGATCACAGGTTTGTGGCCAGACTCTGCAATTTAGTGAGGCCCTCCACAACTTAGTGAGACCCTTTTTCAAAATAAAAGATAAAATAGGGCTGGGGGTGTAATTCAGAGGTAGAATGCCTCTGAGTTCAATCCCCAGTACCACAAAAAAAGAAAGAAAAAATGTGCATCACTGAAGCCAAGAGTGGTGAGTGGCACATGCCTGTAATCCCAGTACTTGGGAGGCTGAATGAGGAGGATAGCAGTTTCAAGGCCAGCCTTGGCCATTTAGTGAGACCCTCAGCAACTTTGTGAGACCCTGTTTCAAAACAAAAACTAAAATAGGGCTGGTGGTGTAGCTCGGAGGTAGAATTCCCCTGGGTTCAATCCCCAGTACAAAAACAAAAAAACCCAGAACAATGAGGGAAGCCTCACTGAGAAGGTGACATTTGAGCAGAAACCTGCAGTAGGGAGTCCTGTGGGCATCTGAGGCAGGCAGAGAGAACAGCAGGTGCGAAGGCCCTGGCATGGGTGAGGAAGACCGAGGCAGCCAGTGTGGCTGGAATGTAGTGTGGTGGGGGGCGGGGGGAGAAGCTGACAAGCGGGTGCCTGCGGGCCCTGGGGAGCGCACTGGAGGTGGGAATGGATGGTGGACAGCCCAGGGTGGGTGGGGGATATTGAGAAGTAGATATGTTCTTTTCCTCACTGGTCTCTGTTTCTTCAGTCTTATCTCTTGGTCTTTTTTCTTTGTGATACTTGGTATCAAATTCAGTGCTTCCTACTTGCTAGGCAAGTGCTCTACCACTGAACTACACCCTCAGCTCTTTTTTTTTTTTTTTTTTTGCCGTACCGGGGATTGAACCCAGGGGTGTTCTACCTCCGTGCTACACCCCCGGCCCAATTTTTTGTACTTTATTTTGAAACCGGGTCTCACGAAGTTGCGGAGGCTTCACTAAGTAGACAGAGATAGAGAGAGAGAGAGAGAGAGAGAGAGTTGAGGCTGGCTGCGAACCCGGATCCTCCAGTCTCCGCCTCCCACAGTACTGGGATTACAAGCGTGCACCAC
>PVJS01011238.1:0-27475 GCA_004027185.1 Glis glis | reverse complement strand
AGCTGAGGTTGGCCGCAAACCCTGATCCACTGTTCTCCGCCTCCCAAGTACTGGGATTACAAGCGTGCGCCACCACACCTGGCTTTTTTATACTTTATTTTGAAACCAGGTCTCATGAAGTTGGGGAGGCCTCACTAAGTAGCTGAAGCTGGCTGCGAACCCGGATCCACTGGTCTCTGCCTCCCAAGTACTGGGATTACAAATGTGCACCTCCACGCCCAGCTTTATTATACTTTATTTTGAAACTAGGTCTCACGAAGTTGTGGAGGCCTCACTAAGTAGCTGAGGCTGGCCGCGAACCTGGATCCTCTGGTCTCCGCCTCCCAAGTACTGGGATTACAAGTGTGCGCCACCACACCCAGCTCCCCTTGGGTCTTTCTATAATACCAATGTATTCCTGTCTCTCCCCTATTTAAAAGTATCCATAGTTCCCACCATCCATGGGACACTGCTGAAGTTGCTCCGCCTGGCATTTGACCCTCTGTAGGAAGTGGCTCATGCCAGCCTCACCTCACATCTGTCCCCCTCTCAGGCTGCTCCAGCCACGCTGTTTGTTTCTCTGGATCTTTTTCTCATGCTGTGACCTTTGCCTGGAACACCATTCCTTCCCTGTTTGCCCTGGTCATCACCTCCCTTCCTCCAGGAAACTGTTTGTTCCTCCATGCCTGGTCCAAACTCCTCAACAGGCCTGCAGTACCCTGCAGGATTTGGTCCTGTCCCCACCTCTGTGGGTGTGGATGTGTCTCCCCAATTCTCTCCTCTGTTCTTCCTGGCTAGCCCCTCCCAGGCATTGGCAGCTCCAGGGTGGCTGTGGGAAAAAGTTGTTAGACTTTGGATCTCTTTTGAAGGGAGAGCCAGTATGGTTTCCTGATGGAATACATGTGGAATTTGAAAGAGAATGAGAGAGAGAGCGAGAAAGAGGAGAAAAAGAGTTCTTTTGACTGTGCTCTCTTATTCTGGGCTTTGGTTTCCTCATCTGTAAACAGGGGCCAATAATAATAACTTGCCTCCAAAGGGTGTTGAGAAGATTAAAGTATGCCAGCCAGGTATGGTGGTGCATGCTGTAATCCCAGGATTTTCGAGGCTGAGACAGGAGGATCACAGGTTCAAGGACATCCTCAGCAACCTAGTGAGATCCTGCTCCAAAACAAAAAATAAAAAGTGCTAGGGATATAGCTCAGAGGTAGAATGCCCCTAGATTCAACCCCCAGTACTACACACACAAAAAAAGATTAAATAAGGTAATTCACGTGAAGTGCTTAGAATGGGGCCTAATACTTCGTACTAAGACTTGATAAACAACCGGGCTTGGTGGTGGGTGCCTGTAGTCCCAGTTACTCGGAGGCTGAGGCAGGAGGATCACTTGAGCCCAGGAGTTTGAGGCCAGCCTGGGAACAGAGCAGACCCCATCTCAAAAAACAAAAAAATGACTCCATAAACCGAGCTGTTTATTATTTTGCTTCTTATCTAAAGACTCTGGGCTCTGCAGAAGTGGATGGGCGTGTGTTCTTCACTTGGGGCTTAGCATAGAGTCTCTTTCAGAGTTTGCCCTCAGTGGATCAAATGTGATAAGTAATGCTTTTACACACTTTGTTGACTACAATTTCATACATTGATCTAATACAGTCACACCCACATGTAAAACTCAAACACATTTGCCTACTACCAGTATTCTCTATTTTTCCCCTGAGGTTAAATTCACATAACATAAGTTTAACCATTTCAGAGAGTACAATTCACTGGCATTCATTACATTCATAAGGTTGTGCAACTACCTCCTCTATCTAGTTTTAGAACATTTTCAAAAAAAAAAAAAGAACATTTTCATTATCCTAAAAGGAAATTGTGTACTCCATTCCCCCAACCCCTGGCAGTCACCAATCTGTTTTCTGTCTTTATCTTTTTTTTTTTTTTGGTACTGGGAATTGAACCTGTGGGCACTCTTCCTCTGAGCTATACCCCCAGCCCTATTTTATTTTTGAAACAGGGTCTCACTAAATTGCAGAGGTCTTCATTAAGTTGCTGAGGCTGGCCGTGAACCTGGGATCCTCCTGTCTCAGCCTCCCAGGTACTGGGATTACAAGCATGTGCCACCACGCCCAGCTGCTGTTGCCGCTTCTTTTTGTAGTACTGGTTTTGAACCCAGGGACATTCTACCTCTGAGCTACACCCCCAGCCCTTTTTTATTTTTATTTTGAAACAGGGTCTCACTAGGTTGATGTGAGTCTCACTACTTGCTGAGGCCGTACTTGAACCTGTGAGCCTTCTGTTTCAGCCTCCCAAGTACTGCGATTACAGGTGTGTGCCACCACGCCCGGCCCTGGCTCCGGCTATTTTTTAATTTGAAACAGGGTCTCACTGAGATGCTGAGGGCCTCACTAAGTTGCTGAGGCTGGCCTAGAACCTGCAATCCTCCTGTCCCAGCTTCCCAAGTACTGAGATTACAGGTATGTACCTCCACTCCCTACTTGCTTTCTGTCTCTTTTGAGCAATGTTCTTATTACATATGATGACTCTGATATTTTCTATTTTATTTTATCCTATTTGAATAAGAAAATAGTCAAGGCCTGCTGAACTAATTTCCCCTCCCAAGCAGTGCTGTACATTGGAATCACCTGGAGAGGTTTTTTTTTTTTTTTTGCGGTACCGGGGATTGAACCCAGGGGCATTCTACCTCTGAGCTCCACCCCTGGCCCTGTTTTTTATTCTTTATTTTGAAACAAGTCTCACTAAGTTGCAGAGGGCCTCACTAAGTAGCTGAGGCTGGCCGCGAACCTGCGATCGCGGGTGGTACAGGTATGTACCACCACGCCCAGCTTGGAGAGCTTTAAAAGATAAAAGACCTTTAAAAGGCCTGTGAGCTGCACTTGGTGAAGCATGCTTGTAATCCCAGTACTTGGGAGGCTGAGACAGGAGGTTTGCAGGTTCAAAGCTAGCCTCGGCAACTTAGTGAGGCCCTTTGCAACTCATTGAAACCCTGTTTCAAAATTAAAGAATAAAATGGGGCTGGGGGTATAGCTCAGCGGTAGAACCCCTCTGGGTTTAATCCCCAGTGCCACCAAAAAAAAAAAAAAAAAAAAAAAAAAAAGGCCTTTGATTCCCATGCTTTACCCCAGAGATTGTGAAGTAATTTCAGGATTTCTAGAGGCTTCCAGGTAATGCTAAATGCAGCCAAAGCAAGAACTACTAATTTAATCTCTTCAGTTTGGAAAACACTGGAATGAAGTCTAAAGCCTGGTGGATCAGGGACATAGGAGGGACACAGAGATTCCAAGGTGGGGATGTGATATTTAAACACTGTAATGTCCCTTTACAGGCTCAGACAGCTCTCCAAGGCAAACAGGGAGATGTAAGTACCCTCAGAGGGAGGGGGAAGGGGGAGGAGAGAGAGAGGAAGCGGGGTGGGGGGTGCCCAGAATTACCTGCAGAGGAGGAACAGAAAGACAATTCAGGGACTCTGAGAGAAAAAGAAGGGTATGGATACTCAGACCTAGATGGGAGGTCAGGAAGATACTTAGAAATGAGAGAGACACCAGCTAGACAGACCCAGGACCCACAGGTCACCACATCCTTCTCTTTCAGCTCACCTGTTCTCCAGGACCAGCCCTGCCCTTCTGGCTGGGGCCCAGACCCAGGCCCCCGGAGGCTGTGCCCCAGCCTGCCCCAGCCCCGGAGAAGCTGCCCCGCCACCTGTCCTCCTTCCCTGGCCTGGTGGGGCCTGGCTTTGGGGCAAGACTGAGCCACGGGGGAAGGGGGAATCCATACCTGCTGCTGCTTCCTCTGTCTTGGCCAACCTATGCCCCCCCCCGAACCCCTAACCATACCCCAAGAGTTCCCAAAGCCTGAGACCAGGGCCATTTGGCCTAAACTTCCCTCCTGGCCCTGCTGTTGCGAGTACGTGTTATTTATTACCTGGAGGCCTGTCCCGTCCCCATCCTACCCCCATAAAGCATTGTTTATACCTGTGTCTTGTCCTCTGTCATTTTGGGACGTTTGGGAGGCAGAAGTCCCTGATGGGAGAATCATGGGTCATGCTGTTTGGGGGCCAGGTTTCTGGGGTGGACCTGGTGTGGGGATTCACTGAGGGTACACCATGGCTCAGGTGCTCATTGTGGAGGGAGTATGCACACTTTGTGACAGTGGGTGCTTGAGGCTCATGCGTGTAACTCTGATATCCCTGTGTTTGTGACATGTTTATGAGTCTTTCCCATACCTGTGTGTGGGGCAGGGTCTGTAGGAATGTGTGGCAACTGTTGCATGTGAGTATTCTGTGTCCTTGGGTCATTGTATTGGTGAGGCCGGTGTTGTGTGGGACACCAAGGCCAGGGAAGGGGAGTTTGGGCTTATGAGTGGGTCCTGGGTCTATGCCTGATTTACCTATGCATATATGAGGCCTGAAAGTCGGAGACAGTGGCTGTGTGTGGTGTGTGTGTTATTGTGCACTTAAGATCTGTGTGTGTTTTGGTGTGGATTTGGTCTCTCTTGTACACCCTGTGTTTGACCATGAACCCTTTGTGTGCCTCTGAGTACTGTGGGCCTTGGTGCACCCCTGACTCGTGTGCATACTTGATATCATGGTGTATCTCCTTGTACCCAGGTGAACCGCTAACACCTTCATGTGGCCTGCCAGAGGAGGACACAGTGCCACTGAGGACGGTGCCAGCTGCTGCTCCACCTAGCCTGCCTTATTCTACCTTGTGGGATGCCTCAGCCTTGGCGGGGTGGGGGGAGGGTGGGGCATTCAAAATTGTCTAGCTGCATAGTCCTCCTGGGAGTGGCCCAAATGTCCTCTGAGAGACGTGGCCGATCGAGCAGTCTTTTCTGCATAGCTTTCCCAGGGGGTCATGCAAATATAACGTTGCACATCTCTTCTAGTCTGCTTTCCCTTCACTTAAAGACATTCTGCATTTTTTCCCCTCGTTATAAAAAATGCTTATGTGAATTACCGGTGTGCGAATTTACATACATTTTCCAAGTAACTGTGCAGCTATTTCTCAGTATCCCCTTTTTCTGGCTGTGAGAAAGGACCTGCGCATGTAAATGAGTCACTTGTATGCAGCTCCCCAACCCTGCTCACCAATCCGCAGCGTTCTCCGCTCTGAGGGGTGGGCCTTTCCATGTAAATTACGTCATTTGCATGGCCCTCCCACAGTGCGGGCTCAGCCGGCACCGAAACGCGCCCTCCAGGACCCAGCTCATCTCACGGCGTTCCTCCTCTCGCGCGAAAGGGGCGGGGAAGAAGATGCAAATAAGTCGCGTCACGACGCGCTCACTCCTGCCTTCTGGGGAGGGGTGCAGAGCCTGGCGCCCCGCCCCCTGGCCCGCGCCTGCGCGCGCAGCTCCTCCGCCCGGCGCGGTCACGTGCCCGCGGGCGAGCCGGGGGCGGGGCGTCGCGGGCGGTGGGGGCGGGGTATGGCGCGCTGTGAGGCGCAGGGCGGCTGGCACAAACGGCGGCGCCGGGGACGGAGGAAAAAGCTCGGTGAGGAGGTCGCAGGAAGGGAAGGGAGCGGGGAGGAGAAGGCGCTCCGGCCGGGCGCCGGGTGGTGTGGGCGCGGTGGCGGGCCGTGGCGACCCCGGGGACGGGCGGGGTGGGGAGGAAGCGGCCCGGGCGCGCGGGTTGCCGGCCGCCGTGGGGAGCGCGCCCGGGCCGAGGGGACGCGGGACCCGAGCGCCGGGCCTGCTGACGCCGCCCCAGCGCCCGTCCTGCTCGCCCAGAGGGGTTGGGGCCGGGGCGCCTTTTCCTCGTCCGGCCCCCAAGCGTGTGAGCCCCCTCCGCCTTTGCCTGTGTCGCTCGGACCCTCCTCCCGCGCTCCCTTCCGTCTGTCTGTCCCAGGACCTCCCTTCCGTCTGGGTGTGTGTCCGCCCCCAGCAGGCTTCCTCCTGTTGGGCGCAGGTCGACCCCGCCACCCTGTCCTGCCTGATGGTCTCAGGCCTTCCCTCCTAGCTTCCCTTCGGTCTATTTTTCTGTCTCTGGGCCCCCCTTTCTCTTTGTCTCTATACTCCCCAGTTTCCTCTGTGCTGACCCCCCAACTTGACTTTCTCTACATCCTCCATTCTCTCTGTGTACTCCCACATTTCTATGTCTTCCGGGAGGCCCCAGGCAGAACACCTCCTACATCCCACCCCTCAACCAGCCCTTTTCTACCCCAGGCCCCTCCCTCTTCGATTGAGGACACACACACACACACACACACACACACACACACACACGCTGCTGTCCTGTGTCTTTGGGTCACTGACCTTTTTCCTGTGGCTCTCCCCCTCACTGTTTTATGCCTGTCAGCTCTTTCCTCTTAGTCCTCTTCCCTCGTGGGGGTCTCTGTAGCCAAGTCTACCAGTACTTTCCTCCCTGCAGCCCTTACCATCCCCACCACTTACCTGCCTCTGACTTCTCTCATGTCCCTTTTTCTCTCTCTCCCTCTCTCTCCAGCTACCCTGACAAGTCTCTTCCCAAGCCCCTAGGGACAACAGTGGACTTAGGGACCAGCGAGCACCCCCAGGGCACGAGAGGATTCTCTGCTGCCTGCCGTGCCTCACCCTGCCCCACACCGGGCCCAGCGGCCCCGGGCTGCATCAAGAGGAGGAGGAGGAGGCGGAGGAGGGTGGCACCATGGGCCTGGGCCGTGCCCTCCATGCCCGGGGGATGAAGACACTGCTGCCATGGACAGCCCGTGCCAGCCACAGCCCCTGAGTCAGGCTCTCCCTCAGCTGCCGGGGTCTGTGTCAGAGTCCTTGGAACCTAGCAGGACCAGGATGGGGGTAGAGAGTTACGTGCCCTGCCCCCTGCTCCCCTCCTACCACCATCCAGGAGCACCTGGTGAGGCCTCGGCAGGGAGTGGGATCCCCAGAGCCACAGCCACCTCCACCACTGCCAGCCCCCTGCAGGAGGGTTTTGGTGGGCGGGATGGCGGTGAGCTGTGGCCCCTGCAGAGTGAAGGTGCTGCAGCACTGGTCACCAAGGAGTGCCAGCGCCTGGCAGCCCAGGGCGCCCGGCCCGAGGCCCCCAAACGGAAGTGGGCAGAGGATGGTGGGGATGCCCCTTCGCCCTGCAAGCGGCCCTGGGCCAGGCAAGAGAACCAGGAGGCAAAGGAGGAGGGAGGCATGGGCTGTGGCAGTGGCAGCAGGGAGGCAAGTGCTAGGATGAGGGAGGAGGCCCTGCCCTCCACACCTGAGCGCCTGGCCCTGGACTATATCGTGCCTTGTATGCGGTACTACGGCATCTGCGTCAAGGACAGTTTCTTGGGGGCAGCACTGGGTGGCCGTGTGCTGGCTGAGGTGGAGGCCCTGAAGTGGGGCGGGCGCCTGCGTGATGGGCAGCTAGTGAGCCAGCGGGCGATCCCGCCGCGCAGCATCCGTGGGGACCAGATTGCCTGGGTGGAAGGCCACGAGCCAGGCTGTCGAAGCATCGGTGCCCTCATGTCCCACGTGGACACTGTGATCCGCCACTGTGCTGGGCGGCTGGGCAGCTACGTCATCAATGGACGCACCAAGGTAAGGCTAGGTGGGGCCTTCTGTGGCGGGGCTTGATAGCACGTTTGTTGAGTGCCCAGTGCTCTGGCAGTGAAAGGGTTTGGAGACATATTTCTGGGGTCATAGAAAGGTTTAGGCAGCTCCAGCAGAGATGGGGAGGGTGGGGCGGGGTGGTTGTCTGTCCTCCTGTGGGGCACGGTGTGTGTACTTGGGAACCAGAGGTTTGGCTTAGAGCGCAGTGGTTCTTGACCTGCAGGAATCCCGCTGGAGATCCTGATGAGAGCCGCTGACGCTCAGCCCCCATACCTGTGCCCGGGCCATGGCGGGGTTCTTGGCGCCCAGTGTCTGTCTGTGGGTCCCAGACTGACAAGTCAGTGTAGATGGGCACATGTTTCTGTTTCTGTCTGTCCCTGTTCTCATCCTTTCCTGTTGCCCTGTCCTCCCACCTGTCCCTTTCTGCTGGTCCTTCTTATCCATTCTGTGTCCCAGGTCGGGGTACCTAAGGCGGAAGGGAGGGTGGGGTAAGGTGAGTCTCCAACTGAGGAGGGGGCTTTTTCTTTTTTCTTTTTTTTGTGGTATTGAGGATTGAACCTAGGGGCCTTTTACCTCTGAGCTATACACCCGGCCTTTTTTTTTTTTTTTAGTTTTATTTTGAAACAGGATCTCACTAGGTCCATGAGTCTCACTACTTGCTGAGCTTGTCTTCAAACCTGTAATCCTCCTGTCTCAGCCTCCTAAGTACTGGGATTACAGGCATGTGCCACCACACCTGGCTAGGAGGGGGCTTTTTGCTGCCATGCTGAGCACCTGCCCTGGGCTACCTTATGCCCCGTGGCCCTACTGTGATATCTGTATCAAGGACAGCTTCTTGCTAGTGGCACTGGTGACTGCGTGCTGGCCCAGGTGGAGCTCCTGTCTCCATCTTTTCAGCCCCTTCCTGTCCTCTATCCCCCTGTCCTGTTTGTCACTTTCTCCCTATTTCTCATCTCTTACCTTGACCCTCTGCTCTTATGTGTCTTTTGTTGGTCCCTCTTTCTTGCTGTAGAATACTAGTTCTTAATCTTTCTCTCTCGCTTTTTTTTTTTTTTTTGGTACTGGGAATTGAACCCAGGGGCATTCTGCCTCTGAACTATACCCCCAGCTCTTTATTTTTATTTTTGAAACACGATCTTGCTAAATTGCTGAGGCTGATCTTTAATCTGTGATCCTCCTGTCTCAGCCTCCCAAGTACTGGGATTACAGGTGTGTACCACTGTGCCCAGCAGTTCTTAATCTTTTTTTGAGAATCTGCCAAAGCCACAGACCCTCTCTTAAGAAAAGCGCTCATTTGGTTGGAGTTTGTGGATGGTTGTCCGGGCCTCGCGGGCCTCCAGCTGCCCATTCAAGAACCAGGGGCCGGGCCCTGCACAGACAATGGTCCACAGGGCCTTTCTGGCCTGCTGACATGATCATTCTCTTCATGGGAGGGCATGGGGGCCCTGGCCTCAAGTTCAAGGCTTGGTGTTATTTGGACAAGGCCTATAGGGAGTGCTTGCTGCTTAGCACCAGGGATTCCTGGCTGATGGCACTGGCTGTCCTGCCCGGTGAGCGGGAGGCTGTGCTCCTGGTGTCCCCTCCCTCCCCTCTCAGGTCCCATCTTGGGTCCTGTCTCTGAGTGGCTTTCTTCTCGGGCTGGAGCTGGCTCGGGGACCAGGGCTCCCCCGGGGCCCAGGCCTATTTCCTCCCCACCCCAGCTGGAACGTGTCCTACTTCCCTCTCCCTCCCGTTACTTGATAGCTGGAGCAGAGTTGGCCCCTCCCTGGGCTTGGCTCCTGTGCAGGCGAGATCAGCATGGCCTCCCTGGCTCAGCAGCTTCCCCGGTATCAGCGCTCCTAGCAGGAAGGAAGTTGGGAGATGAGAAGAGCAGAGCGGCCTAGGGTGGGACACTGCTGAGCCTCAGTTTACTCATCTGCAGAATAGGAAAATCAGGCTAAGTCCCCAGCGAGTCTCTTGCAATTTAAAGAGGGGAGGTTGAGCCGGGTGTGGTGGCGCACACTTGTAATCCCAGTACTTGGGAGGCTGAGACAGGAGGAACCCAGGTCCGTGGCCAGCCTCAGCTACTTAGTGAGGCCCTCCGCAACTTCATGAGGCCCTGTTTCAAAATAAAGTATAAAAAGTAGGGCTGGGGGTATAGCTCGGAGGTGGAATGCCCCTGGGTTCAATCCCTGGTACTGCAAAAAAAAAAAAAAAGAGGGGAGGTTGAGGGAACAGGTTTCTTTCCCTTGGGTGACTCTGGCTCCTACTTGGATGTGTTTGGGGACAGGAGTTGGACTAGGATCGAGGAGGAGGAAGTTGGGCTTTTTTAAGCCCCACGTGACCCTTATTACTGGGGAATTGATCTACCCAATCGCTGGAGTTCCTCTCCAGCAACTCCAGGCTCTCCTACTTCCAAAGGACCACGTCTGGACTCCTTCCCCAGCTCGAGTTCTGAGGCTGTGGGGTTCTGAGGTGGGCGGAGGCAGTGCCAGTGGGGACACATTCCCAGCGTGGTCGAGCCAGCAGTGACTGCCCCTCGGTCATTCCCAGTGGAGCTGTCTTCCTGCATGCCCTCTCCCTGGTCCCGCTGCTCAGTTGACTTGCAACTGGGGGAGAGTTGACTGCCACTGGCATCAAGGGCTCTCAGTGGGGACCCCAGGGAAGGTCCAGCTGGCTCAGTTTGCCACTTTAAGAGTGGCTTGGTCCCAGTACTTGGGAGGCTGAGACAGGAGGATAGCAGGTTCGCGGCCAGTCTCAGCTACTTAGTGAGGCCCTCCGCAACTTAGTGAGACCCTGTTTCAAAATAAAGAAGAAAAAATAGGGATGGGGGTGTAGCTCCAAGGTAGAATGCCCCTGGGTTCAATCCCCAGTACCGCCAAAAAAAAAAAAAAAAGTAGTTTGGAAGCAGGGTGTGGTGGCGTACCCTTGTAATCCCAGTACCTGGGAGGCTGAGATAAGATTGCAGGCCAGCCTCTGCAACTTAGTGAGGCCTTGTTTCAAAATAAAAGAATAAAATAGGGCTAGGGGTATAGTTCAGAGGTAGAATGCCCCTGGGTTCCATCACCAGTACCACACACACACAAACAAGAGTAGCTTGGAGGTGGGGCCTGCCGTCATTGGCTGAGTCCTTGGCTCCAGGTGTGTGTGTGTGCAGTGGTGGTAGGGCTCTTGGCACATTGTCGTCAATAGCCTTTAATTCTTTAGTGTCCCGGCCTGATCACAACTTCAGGTTCCTCGAGATGGGAGGGTGGAAAGCAAGTCCTGTCACTCCCTGTTGTCCTTGTGGCTGAGGCTTTCCCTTGGGCTGTGATGCAGAGCTCCGAGTGCTCTCAGCAGACAGCGCATGGGGCGCTGGGGAGACAGGTCTGCCACAGGGACTCCATGGGGCTGCTCTTCAGACAGGTGCTGGGTAAACATGTACCGGTGCTGACTTCAGGTGGAGAGGAGTGGAATGGACAGTCAGCAAGAGTACTTAACATGACCCTTGCCCTGCCTCTTGAATAACAAGGAGGACCAGGGCAGAGTGTCCCAGGCAGGTGCACCAACCTTGAGGTGGGGGTGACGTAGGTCTGTTGAGGCTTGGAGCAGAGCAGTGGGGATAGCACTCAAGGTTGACGGTCTTGGAAGTTATGATTGGGAATTTGTATTTTCTGAGCATGCAGTGGGAAGCTGGAGAAAAAGGTCTGGCTGCTCTGTGAGGATGGATTTTGTGGGGAAGAGGGTGCAGCACTGCCCTTCCCCATCCATCCACATGCAGGACCAGCACGATCTCCAGTTGGATTCCCACCTGGGGAGGCCTTGCCACCTCTAATCAGTGACACGCTGCTTTTTTTTTTTTCGGTACTGGGGATTGAACCCAGGGGCATTCTACCTCTGAGCTTACACCCCAGCCCCAGCCCTGTTTTTTATTCTTTATTATTTTTTGAAACAGGGTCTCACTAAGTTGCGGAGGGCTTTGCAAAGTAGCTGAGGCTGGCCCCGAACCTGCGATCCTGTCTCAGCCTCTCAAGTACTGGGATTACAAGTGTGCGCCACCACGCTGGCCGTGACACACTGATTCTAAGCCACAAGGGTCATGGTGGCATTCTTTCCTCCCAGTGAGGGGTTGCTCAGAGCACCATCTTTATCTGCAGGGAGTAAGCACTGCGAAGAAAATTCTCCCTCCTGAACCTCTGGGTGTGGGGCCCAGTTTTCCCTGGGGGCCTTCCCACTCACTGTACCCAGGTGCTGCCAGGAAGAAGGTGGGCTCTCCATTGCTGGGTGCTTTTAGGTGGAGGCAGTTCTCCTGGCCTCTCCCAGGGCAGGTCCTGTGGTGGGTCAGATGTACATGTTTGGTGCTGAGCAGTTTAACATCCACACTAGGGTGAGCTTTGGGAATAAAGGGTTGAGGGGGGTCCTGGGAGGAGGAATAAGAGTTGAATCAGCCTGGTCTGGGCCGGTAGAGTGCTCCGCAGGCCCTCTGTTCTGGCAGCAGACACTGGTCTGTTTGATCATGAATGTTTATCTCGGGGCTTCCCTGCTGGGGCCAGGTCCACAGGGATAGCTGAACATTGGTGGGGAGCCCCAGCCAGCAGAGCTATACTGGGGTGGTGGGGTCAAGACAGATGATGCCTGGCTGGGGAGATGCTGAAGGGTCCTTATGCTAGCTAGTCCTCCCGTTGGGCTTGGGCAGAGGGTGGGACCAGGACTTTTTTTCCCCTAATGGCATTTCAACCTGTGCATCGATTCTCCGTCATGTGGCAGGCACTGTGCTGCATGTCTACCCAGACATTTGTCTTGTTCAATTCCCGTAACAACCTGTGAAGTCAGCTCCATTCTATGGAGCCTGAGGCAGGGAAGTTAAATCACCTCCTGATGTCACAACTTGTGGCAGCACCGAGACATGGACCTGGTAATTGGGTCTGCAGAAGTGGGTGGGCCCTTTCCTTTACATGACAGCCACTTTTCTACTAGCTCCCTGGTAACATACGTCCCGGAGTCCTGGCTGCAGCATGGTCAGGGCTGGGCCAGGGGAGTGGCAGCCATCAGGCTGAAGAAACTGGACTCTAGTTAGACCTGCGCACACAGAAGCCAAGATCTGGAGTGAGTCCTGTTAGACCTGTGATGGTCTGGCACTTCCCAAGTTATGTTCTCAGAGAGGTTAATGCTACTGCTGGAAACAGAAGGGGTTTATTGGCTCCATTTTACTGTTGAGGTAGTTGAGGCCCATTCAGGTCGTGGGACAGTCCTGGGTTACCCAGCAAATTTGGAGTTGGAATTAGATTTCACTTTTTTTTTTTTTTTTTGTGGTACTGGGGATTGAACCCAGGGGTATTCTGCCGCTGAGCTACACTCCCAGCTCTATTTTATTTTTATTTTGAAATGGTCTTGCTAGGTTGATGAGAGTCTCACTACTTGCTGAGGCTGTCCTCGAACCTGCGATCTTCCGATCTCAGCCTCCCAGGGAGTGGGATTACAGGTGTGCGCCACCACGCCTGGCGAGATTTCACTTTTTCTTTTAGTGGGAATTGAACCCAGGAGCACTCTACCACTGACTTACATATTCAGCCCTTTTCTTTCTTTTTTAGTGGTGCTGGGGATCGAACCCAGGAGCATTCTACCTTTGAGCTACACTCCCAGCCCTAATTTATTTTTTATTTGGACATGGGGTCTTGATAAATTGCTAAGAGCCTTGCTGAGTTGCTGAGGCTAGCTTTGAACCTGCTATCCTCTTGTCTCAGCCTTCCAAGTACTGGGATTACAGGCCCAGCCCTTTTTAAAAATTTTTATTTTGAGTCAGGGTGTTGCTAAGTTGTCCAAGTTGACCCCAAGCTTGTGATCCTCCTGCCTTCGCCTCCCGAGTCGCTGGGCTTACAGGTCTCACTGCAGACTCTAGGTGTTACGCCTCTTCAGATGCTTACGGAACAGATCACTTACTCAGCTAGATTCTTTGTAGTTGAGGGCAGCGGTTCTCGATAATGCTGCACATTAGAATTACCTGCAGAGCCTTTAAAAAATGCAGGCCCACCTTAGACCAAGTCCCTCAGAACCTGTGAGGTGGAGGGCCTGGGCCTCGTGTGTCAAAGCTTCCCAGGAAGTTCCATTCCATAGCAAAGGGCGAGAACCCCTGGCCTAGGACTGAGGTTACGTCCTTGCACACCTGAAAATGTTTAAATTGTTTTTTGCCACACTGAAATGTCTGAGGTAAGGTTAGGATAGCTTTTAAAAATCAGACCGTCAGCCGGGTGTGGTGGCGCATGCTTGTAATCCCAGTACTTGGGGAGGCGGAAACTGGAGGATCTGGGTTCGCGGCCAGCCTCAGCACCTTTTTTTTTTTTTTGCGGTATGGGGGATTGAACCCAGGGGCGTTCTTCCTCCACGCTACACCCCCGGCCCTATTTTTTATACTTTATTTTGAAACTGAGTCTCACGAAGTTGCGGAGGGCCTCACTAAGTAGAAAGAGAGAGAGACAGGGAGAGAGAGAGAGAGAGAGAGAGAGAGCTGAGGCTGGCCGCGAACCCAGAGAGAGAGAGAGCTGAGGCTGGCCGCGAACCCGGATCCTCCGGTCTCCGCCTCTCAGAGTACTGGGATTACAAGCGTGCACCACCACGCCCGGCCAGCCTCAGCTACTTAGGCCCTCCGAAACTTCGTGAGACCCGGTTTCAGAATAAAGGATAAAAAATAGGGCTGGGGATTTAGCTCGAAGGTAGAACGCCCCTGGATTCAATCCCCGGTACCGCAAAAAAAAAAAAAAAAAAATCAGATTGTCTGCCAGGTGCAGTGCACATGCCTGTAATCCCACTACTTGGGAGGCTAAGACAGGAGGATCGCAGGTTCAAGGTCAGCATGTGGCAGTTTAGTGAGACCCTTTTTTTTTTTTTGCAGTACTGGGGATTGAACCCAGGGGCATTCTACCTCTGAGCTCCACCCCCAGCCCTATTTTTTATTCTTTAATTTGAAACAGGGTCTGACTAAATTGTGGAGGACCTCACTCAGTAGCTGAGGTGGCCTCTAACCCGGATCCTCCGGTCTCAGCCTCCCAAGTACTTGGATTACAAGCCACGCCCGGCTTAGTGAGACCCTTTTTCAAAATAAAAAGGGCTGGGAGTGTAGCCCAGTGGTGGAACCCCACTGGGTTCAATCCCCAGTACCACAAAAACAAAAAACAACAACAACAAAAAAACCATCAGGTACTCGTTGCTCCATCTTGATTGCCAGTTGAGACCCAGGAGCTGAAGTTTTTGCTGGACTTGGGGATGGAGCCTTGGCTGAAATGGGAGAAAGTCTGTTGGGGCTGGAGCTTTTGGAGCTCAGGACGCTGAAGGAATCAAGGGGAGGAAGAAAAGGGGCAGGAAGGACGGTGAGCAAGAGGTAAGGGCTGCTTCTTAAGATGTCCCTGCCTAGCCTCAGTAAACTACCTTCGTCTCTGCCAGGCCATGGTGGCGTGTTACCCAGGCAACGGGCTGGGGTACGTGAGGCACGTTGACAATCCCCACGGCGATGGGCGCTGCATCACCTGTATCTATTACCTGAATCAAAACTGGGACGTGAAGGTAGGGTGTGGGGGCGGGGCGGCATGGTCCACTCCGTTCCCCTCGCAGCTGATTCTAGCCTTCTGTTCCTCTCAGCCCATGGGGGGCGGTACAGTCTGTAAGCTCTTCCTGGGAAATGACACCTCCTCTTCAGCTAGCGGTGCGGTGGGAACTCCCCCCTTTCCGGGAATGGTGCTGTCTGCCTAGCCCCACCCGGCCTTGTAGTGAACACTGCCCCCTTTTCCTGTCTAGTTGCTTCCTGCCCATCTCCATGGCGATGCAGACTCTGTGCTGTCATTCATGTTAAGAACCTGAGAGGTGGGAGTGATGCGTGCTGGCGCTGCGCCCCCTGGTGTGCGTCTGTGCGCAGTGCGAGGTAGAGGCTGCAGGCTGGAACAACCAATCTAAATCTCTGGCCCGCAGGTGCATGGTGGCCTGCTGCAGATCTTCCCTGAAGGTCGACCTGTGGTAGCCAACATCGAGCCACTCTTTGACCGGTTGCTAATTTTCTGGTCTGACCGACGGAACCCCCATGAGGTGAAGCCAGCCTATGCCACCAGGTATGACATATACTTCTGGGGTTGTGCCCAAGTACCCCCCACACGTGTCCCCATTGTGTGAAAGTCTTCTCCGACCCCCAGAATGATTAGGGAGTGATGAAATGCTGAGGGAGGGCTTAGGTGGGACTAGAACCAGGTGGCTCAAAAGGGTGGTCTCTCTTGTCACTGTGGATATGGTGACTGAAACTGCAAAAAACTGATCTCAACTGCCCTGGTCCCCAGGTACGCCATCACTGTCTGGTATTTTGATGCCAAGGAGCGGGCAGCAGCCAAAGACAAGTATCAGCTAGGTACCTGCTTCCTCCTTCACGTCCTTCCTGTTCCCTGTACCCCACCAGGCCTCAAGCCACCCATCCACCTCATCAGGTTTCTTTTCTTTTTTTTCTTGCGATGCTGGGGATGGAACCATGACCTGGTGCAGGCTAGGCAAGTGCTCTATCGCTGAGCTACATCCTCAGCCTCCCCCATGAGTCTCTTATTTGAGTCCTACCATTAACTCTTTCTCATCTTTCCCTAGTCAGCCCACTTTCCCGGTACCCCCACCATGAGCCTCATTTCTTCCTGATCCTCTCCCTATTTTCTCATGTTGCCCTTGGTCTTTTTGTCGCTTCCCTGATGACTCACAGTCTCTTCTCCCTTCTCACCCTCAGCATCTGGACAGAAAGGTGTCCAAGTACCTGTATCACAGCCAGCCACACCCACCTAGTGGCCAGCCCCAGAGCTGCGCCTGACAGCTGAGCCAGGAGAGCCCTGTGCGCTGCAGCAGCCCGCCAGTCTAGTGCCTGCTCGTTCCCTGCCACTGCTGCTGCTTCCGGCTGGCCTCTGTCCTGCCTGGCATGGAAGGCTTGTGCATCACTGAGGACCAAGGAGGAGAGACCTGCTGCCCCCTGGGGGGCTGGGGTTGTGACCTGGCAGTGGCCAGCCTTGGGGGCCACCATTACTGACACGGGGGGCTTGTGTCCTGTCCTGTCTGGTCATTCCCCCGTTGGGTGTGGAGAGCTGAGAGGAGGCAAGATTTGGGGTTGAGGTGAGTCATGGCCTCTCGCTGGCAAAGGTTTGTGGGGGGTATCCCCACCCCCACGCCTCCA
Organism: Glis glis; assembly: GCA_004027185.1. Lineage (NCBI taxonomy): Eukaryota > Metazoa > Chordata > Mammalia > Rodentia > Gliridae > Glis > Glis glis. The sequence goes on along the minus strand of PVJS01011238.1, from coordinate 10,830 downwards.
GCCTGGAATGTGAAGTGACTCCCCGACCCCTGTGGCCATGGCGCCTTTCTGCCTGGGCTGCCTGGGCAGGGTCAGGTGCTGGGAGGAGCATGGGTATGGAAGGCCTGTCAGCCAAGAAATAAATAAAAGTTTACCTCAGAGCTGCACATGCCCGACTCTCCCTCTCATAGTGAGACCTCTGCATCTGCACTTAGGGGCCTTTATTGACCAAGGGGGTAAGGGAGTCTGAGGACCAGTGAGGCCAGCCCAGTGGAGCCCGAGCTCAGCGGGCCACCAGGCGCAGCTGGAAGTTTGGGGGGACATTGCCCAGGCCAGTGTACTTTGGGGTGAGGTCGATGTTGCTGAGGCTCCCCACAGGGAGCAGGCAGAACCTCTGCAGGATGGCAGTAAGGAAGAGGAAGATCTCTGAGCGAGCCAGGCCTGCGCCCAGGCACATCCGCTTTCCTGGGGACGGGTAGATGGTATGGTAAGCAACGTGATCCCCAAGGCTGGTCCCCTCCTCCTGACCCAGACTGGCCCAGACCTGGGGCAAAGGGCATGAAGGCTTCATTGCTCTGGAATTCGCCCTTCTCATCTAGGAAGTTGCTGGGGTTGAAACCGTCTGGGTCCTTGAATTGGGTGGGGTCCCGGTGTGCAGACTCAAGCAAGGGGATCACAAAGGTGCCCTGGGGGTAAGCACAAGCAGGTTACCAGTGGGAGTAGTGTGCTGTGCCTCATCCAAGGCCCTTTTACTTTTTATTTCTTGAGACAGGGTCTTGCTATGTTGCTTAAGGACAGCCTGGAACTCCCAGCCCAGCCACCTCAGCTTCCAGAGTATGGGGACTACAGGCACAGGCCACCGCCACACCTGGCCCAAGGCTGGTTTTATTTTAATTTATTTATTTAATGGTGCTGGGGATTGAACCAGGGGCATTCTAGCTCTTGAGCTACACCCCAGCCCTTTTTATTTTTTATTTTGAAACAGGGTTTCACTAAGTTGCTGACACTAAGTAGCTGAGGCTGGCTTCGAACCTGTGATCCATCTGTGTTAGCTTCCCAAGTACTGGCATTACAGGCATGTGCCACCACGCCCGGCTTCAGGACTGGTTTTAAAAACCCTGTCCAGCTGGGTGTGGTAGCACATGCTTGTAATCTTAGTACCTGGGAGACTGAGACAGGAGGATCACAGGTTTGCAGCCAGCCTCAGCAACTTAGTGAGGCCCTCTGCAACTTTGTGAGACCCTGTTTCAAAATGGGAAATAAAATAGAACTGGGGGTGTAGCTCAGAGCTAGAATGCCCCTGGGTTTAATCCCTAGTACCACACACAAAAAAACACAAAAACAGAAGAACAAATAAAGGTCTGGGGTGTGGCTAGGAGGCAGAATGCCCCAGAGTTCAATCCCCAGTACCTAAATAAGGGCTATAGCTCTGAGGTAGAATGCTCCTGGGTTCAACCCCCAGTCTTCCCCCTCCCCCCAAAAACAAAGCCTTGGAAGGCAGTGCTTTTTTCCTGCCTCCAGGGCCAGGGATTATGTCATTTGGTGCCTATTCTTGCTGACCTCTGACAATAGATGCGAATAAGGGCTTACCCTCCCGAGCCATCACAGACTCCCCAGGCTCAGTGTACCTTGGGCAGAAAGTGGCCCCGAAGGTGGGTGTCCCGGGTGAGTGCGCGAGGCAGCCCCAGGGGCAGCACGCTGATGAAGCGCTGAATCTCATGCAGCACGGCGTTGGTGTAGGGCAGACACGCACGGTCCTCCAGGCTTGGGGTGCGCGCCCGACCTACCACAGCGTCCAGCTCCGCCTGCACCTTGGCTGGGTTAGCAGAGGCAGTGAGAGGCACACGACCCAGGCCTCCAGCCAGCCCAAACCCCAGCCTCCCACTAGATGGCTCCCACTCACAGACCTGCCACCTCTGGGTACTTAAGCAGAATGAGGAGTCCGTAGCGCAGGGTGGTGCTTGTGGTCTCTGTGCCACCGAAGAAAAGGTTGTGTGTGGTCATCACCAATGTCTCCTCCTGGAAATGGCTTTCCGGGTCCTGCTGTTCCTGCAGGCAGAGACAGGTATACGAGGTATGGATAGGGTTGAGGGTAGCAGGGGCCTAAATCCATCAGGTCATAGAAGCACCTTATCCATCTGGTCACCTTATCTATCTGGTCAAGGAAGCAGTCGATGAAGTCACGGGGCTCCCCGGGCTGCCTTGTCTGCCGGTGCCGCCGGATTTGCTCAGAGATGAAGATGCGCAGCTCTTCAAAGTTTCGGAAGATTCGGTGGTGCGGACCAGGAAGCCAGTCCAGGAGGGAGGGGAAGATGTTGTACATCTAGGGAGACAGGGTCTCAATAGGGGCTTAGACAAGGCCACTAAGCCTTAATTTTCCTATGGGGATTGGACCGGAACTTCGATGTTGTAGGTTCTAGAGCTCTTTCCAAAATGAAAGACTGTCCCATCCTAATGATCCACTGTAGATAAGGCTATGTGCTAGGGGTTTACCATAAGACTGGTCACACGAAGGAGAGATTGGAGCCGGACCCTCTCACCTCACCCCATCTGGAACTCGTGATGCAGAAATTATCATTGAAGAGATCCAGGAGCCTCAGGAACTCCGGGTCCCCATAGGCATAGCGGTTCCCGAAGACCAGGGAACAGATAACATTGGATACAGCATTATCCAGTAGCCGCCGGGGGTCTAGTGGGGATCCTGGAGGGTGGGAACAGCTCTGGGTAATATTGCTGTGGCCCAGCCCCAAGGATTTGTTCTACCCAAACATCCTCCTGAGCCTCCTCTTTGGAAGTCCCTTGGTAACCCCCATAGCAGGCCCTTATGCTTTCCCTGCCAGGCCGCACCAGTGGTGGCTTGAAATTCTTCAAGCAGGCAAGCAGCTTCCTCCAGGATGTGCTCCTCGATGGACCGCGTACCCAACCCGAACTCCTTCAGCGCTCCGAGTGCAAAATTACGCAAGGTTCGCCAGCGTGGCCCATTGGAAAACACTATGCCTACGATGGAGACAGAAAAGGGGGAGGCCAAGAATCAGCTACGCTCCATCCAGGCAGAGCCCCCTCACTAGCCTCACATTCTACCTCCGAGCTACACCCCCAGCCCCATTTTATTTCTTATTTGGGAACAGGGTCTCATTAGGTTGCTGAAAACCTCGCCAAGTTGCCAAGGCTGGCTTTGAACCTGTCATCCTCCTGTCTCAGCCTCCCAAGTACTGGGATTACAACGGTGCGCCACCACACCCGGTCTTTTTTTTTTTTTTAATTAATACTGGGGATTGAATGCAGGGGCTCAAGCACTTGGCCTCCTGCTGCCTCAGTCTCCCGAGTAGCTGGGGTTGCAGCTGTGCTCCACTGCACCGGTTTTGTGGTGCTGTCCATACAACCTCGTTTCAAGCGTGCTAGGCAAGTGTTCTGCACTGGGCCCTTCCCCAGGCCTGGCTTTGCTTCTTAAAGAACTGCTTAGTTGCCAACCTACCCCGCCCTGTTCAAGACCCCGCCTTTGCTGTTGGGGCTCCCTGGCCTGTGCTTGCTCTGCAAAAGGCTTCTACCCTTGGGCTCTTCTCTGCTCTCCTTACTGGCTGCACGACGAACCTCGATTGGGCCCCTCTGCTTTAGCTGCGCCCCACTTCCTCTTCGCTGTTTCAGCTTGTTAGCTTCTTTCTCTCTTGATCCCCGCCCCATTGGCCGGGTACCACCCTTTATCTGCCCAAACTGGCTGGTTCGGGTCCTTACTCCCACCGCCTGGGCCTTACCGTTTCCGCGCGTGAAATGTTCGAAGACGGCCACGGCCCCGCGGCCGGAGAAGGCGTCGGCTTGTAGCACTAAGGCGTCCCGCAGCGCTGCGTAGCCACACAGCACCACCGCAGGGCGCGGGCCCAGCCACACCGTGAACACCGGGCCCCAGCGGCTGGAGAGCTGCCCCAGCGGGTGCTCAGCGGGACCGTCCCGGCTCCCGATCCCTCCTCCACCGAGCGCCCCTCGCCTCCCCAGCCCCGGCAGGTCCGGGACTCCAGCTCCTCAGCTCCCTCCTCCCTCGCACCCAGGCCCCCAACCCCTTCCAGGCCCCCAACCCCTTCAGCCGTCTTTATCCAGGGAACCAGGAGTCCTAACCCTCAGTCCCACCTCCTAACCCTCTGTCCCTCCACCCACTGTCGGGGCTACCTCCATGAGCGCATGGTCCTGGCCTCCCGACTCCAGCTGCAGCAAGTTCCCCAGCACTGGGAGTGGTGTGGGTCCGGGGGGTAGGCCCCTCCGCATCTGAGCGCTGTGCACACTCCAACCCCACCACGCCAGCGCCAGCACCAGGACTGGCAACAGAAGCACGGCGACTCCGGTGATCAGCATGCCTGCGACCCTCAGTGCCTGCGCGCTTTCGCTGCTATGAAGTTTCCTGGGGATTTGGGTTGCAGCAGGGGTGGAGACCCGGCGTGGGAGGGGCGACTATCTGCTGGGCTGGTCTCAAAAATCCCCCAATCCTAAATCTCCACTTCGTCCCACCCTCAGCCCCAGCATTGCTGTGCCGGGCTCCTGCTGGCTCTGTATGTGTAGCGAGTACTTCCCCTTGCCACATGTCACCCCTCTTGGGTCTCTAGCTACTTAGATTCCCAAAGTCCAGATACCACCCCCTGGGGGTGCTGGAATGATCCAGGAAGGGGGGCAGTAGAAGCCTCAGGCGCAATTGGGGGCATCGAATAAAACTAAGGGGTTAGTGGAATCACCCAGGGGGGGTGCCGAGTAGGGTTTTTTTTCCCCCTGAAATGGGAGGATAAGCCGATAAATTTTGGAATCTATGCCACCTTTGGGCCTTCTTACCTGGTCTGTAGGTGTGTACGCCTCCATCTCCTGGCCACGTCTGGCACCCATCAGCCTGGAACTTCGGTGCCTGTTATGACTTCTGGGTGCTTGTCACGTGTTGGCCCCTTTGGACCTCTATTAAAGCCTCGTTCAGAACTTCTGCCATCCTGCTAGTATACTTCCTGGTCCCCAGTCCTCCAAATCCCTCAGTAGACACCCTCATTTGAGGCCAGACCAAGATGATAGACAGACATATCCTCCCTTTCCCACTTTGCTCCAAGTGAACAGGTGGGAGGGGTCAACTTGGGCCAGAGGTGCATGTAGAGGTTAAGGCTGAGTCAGTACTTGGGACACACTGTCCTGGAGTGTGATCCACTTGTACACCCCTCCCTGTCTTGCCAGATCCAGCCTTCCTGCCTGGCCCAGGGCCCACACATGGGGTTAAGGTGGGGGGGGGCCCGCAGAGTCTGAAACTGGGCTTGTTTCTGGAAGTGTCTCTCAGTGTCTTTGTCTATTTTCGTTTCACGTTATCTCCCAGTGTCTTCCTCACTCTCTCTATTCCTGCCTGTCTCTCCCTTTCTCGCTGTCTGTCCCTGTTTTCTCTCAGTCTCTGCTTCATGTTTGTAAGCTCTCCTTGTCTTTCTCTCTTTCCAATATGTCTATTTCTTTCTTTATATCTCTCAGTCGGTCTTGACTTCACTCTACCGTCTGTGCCTCCCTGTCTCTCTGTCTCTGCAGGGTCTTCCTCACAGGGGCTGAGGGGCAGGGCCACCGCTCGGAGGTGTTAACTCCACAGATGGCTGGGTGCCTCTTTGATCCCACCCCACCATTCTGGGACAGGCCCTGGGATGGGTTCTCTGTATTAGAGTCTCTGGTTTTCTCTCTACCTCCTGGCTGTTCCTTCTCTCTCATCTGTTGGGTTGTCCCTTGGAACACCAGTTCTTCAAGAGCAGGGATTATGTCTTGTTCACTTTTTGAAAAAAAAATATATTTTGGTACTGGGGATTCAACCCAGGACCATTCTACCTCTGAGCTACACCCCCAGCCCTTTTTAAAATCTTTTATTTTGAAACAGAGTCTCACTAAGTGGCTGAGGCTGGCCTTTGAACTTGTGATCTTCTTGTCTCAGACTCCATAGTACTGGGATTACAGTACTATGCCTGGCAGTATTGTTCACACCTGTATCCCAGCACCTAAAATAGTGCTCACCACATAGTAAACACTCAGTAAAGACATGTTGAATGAATGCACAATTTTGGTCCTCCCTGTTTTTCTAACTTAGACTCAGTTTCTGCTTCTCTCCCTTTTCCTTTTTCTCTAAGGTCTCTCTGCACCTCTGACCCTCTCTCAATTTCTGTCTGTTTTGGAATCTTCTTGTCTTCCTTCCTTTCTACTAGGGATTTAATCCAGGGGTATTCTACCTCTGAGCACACCCCCACCCCTTTTTGTTTGTTTGTTTTGTAACAGGGTCTCGCTAAGTTGCTGAGGGTGTCCTCGAGATCCTCCTTTCTTGGCCTCCCAAGTACTGGGATTACAGGTGTGCACCACCAGGCCTGGCTGTCCATCTTTCTGAGTCCTTCTGTCACTCCCTCTGCCCCTTTGTCTCTGAGGGCCCTGGGGTGGATCCTGTGGTCCATGCATGGAGATTAAGGAGCCCATGCCCCAAGTGGGGACTCCCTATAAGCCTCACCCCAACAGGTCCCAGGCTCTGCACATCACGTCCCAGCTTCTAGTGGCCTTTGGGGAGACAGACTCCGGGTGAGGTCTCCCGGGCCACCTGTGTCCACATCTGGCTCATTGAAGTTTGCAATGCCTGCCCAGTCAGAAAAGCTTTATTTATTCAGCCAAGACAGGCTGGAGTCTATCATAATAACAATATGCTAGAAAATGATACAAACAGCCCAGAAAAGGGCACGTCATAGAACAAGTACTTTGGGTACAAGGCATATACTTCCCATTTCAAATGTCCTTTTCTGTGTGCAGATCAGTTTAAGACAGGAGGGATGAGCGACTGGCATGTAAAGTGGCCCAGGGAAGAGACTGTGACAGTAGATGGGGGGCCACCAGTGGAGGAGGAGGGACAGAGCGAGTCCTGGGCGCGGGACTCCATGCTCACAGGCCAGTCTGGGAGGGACGAGGGGTCAGCGAGTGCGCAGGCGCAGCTGGAAGGGCCGCGGAACATTGCCCAGACCCGAGCAGAGCGGGGTCAGGTCGATGTCCTCGGGTTCCCCCAGCGGCTGCAACGAGAAGTTCTGCAGGATGGCGGTGAGGTAGAGGAAGAGCTCCATGCGCGCCAGCGGCTCGCCCAGGCACAGTCGGCGCCCTGCGGGGGTGGGGAGGAATGGTGAGATGGGGTGAGGGGCTGCGCCCCAAATACTCAGGAAAACATGGCACATCAAGAAACGGGAGAAAACGATTGGGGGCCTATCCAACTAAAGGTCTGAGAATGATGGAGCCGCCAATACACTTGGAATACCACGATTTCTCGGTATTCGAAATGGGGATGATACTAGTACCTCATGAGGTTGTTGTGAGTGGTAAGTACAGGTAAAGCGGTCAGAACGTAGTGTGTGTGTGTGTGTGTGTGTGTGTGTGTGTGTTTTGCGGTACCGGGGATTGAACCCAGGGGCGTTCTACCTCCGAGGTACACCCCCAGCCCTATTTTTTATTCTTTATTTTGAAACAGGGTCTCACTAAGTTGCGGAGGGCCTCACTAAGTAGCTGAGGCTGGCCGCGAACCTGCGATCCTACGATCTCAGCCTCCCAAGTACTGAGATTGCAAGCGTGCGCCACCACGCCCTGCTGGAACATAATGTTGGACATAGCTCTTAGCATGTGCCAACGCACTCTAAGCATTATACTGCCCTTAATTTATTCGATCCTCCAAGAGGTGGGTCTTAGTATTATCTTCATATTATTTATTTATTTGTTTATTTTTTGCGGTACTGGGGATTAAACCCAGGGGCATTTTACCTCTGAGCTACACCCCCAGCCCTATTTTTTATTTTTTTAATTTGAAACAGGGTCTCACTGAGTTGCGTATGGCCTCACTAAATAGCTGAGGCTGGCCGTGAACCCGGATCCTCCTGTCTCAGCCTCCCAAGTACTGGGATTACAAGCGTGCGCCACCACACCCGGCTTTATCTTCATTTTATAGAGATGGAAGTTGAGGCGCAAAGAAGTAACATCCAAGGTCACACAGCTAGGAGGTGAACAAGCTGGGTTGCAGAACCTCTGTAATGTGGCTACAGATCCCTGCTCTTAGCCATTACACTTAACGGTATCCTCAGAGGCAGCATCTGACACACAGTAGGCAATATGATAATTTACCTATTATTATTACCCGCCACCCTCTTTCCCCCCCCCTGCTACTAACAGGGGTTTATTTTCCGGCAGGATGGAGCCAAGAAAAACTGGAACAATTTCAAATGCGCCACCTAGTGGACAGACTGACAATGACCACTTCCAAATTAAATCACACATCTGCCTCACCATCTACCTCCACAAAGCTTTTAGTCATTATTTGCCTACAGGAGCAGAGTTGGGAGGAGTGAGTGTCTCTGTGCATCCGGAACTGAGGATGGGGTGGATGAAGAAGTGAGAGGATTTGGAAAGTGGAATTAGAACTAGGGTTCATGAGACCTGACTCCGGCTCTCACCAGCTGAGAAGGGCATGAAAGCAGGGCTCTTCTTGAAGGACTGATTGGCATCCAGAAAATGCTCAGGGTTGAACTCCTGCGGTTTCAGGAACTGGCTGGGGTCATAGTGCACGGTGTTAAGGAGGGTGATGATATCCGTGCCCTGTGTGGGTGCAGAGGTGGAGTTAGTAGAGCAGAAAGGCTGGGGAGTTAGCAAACTAGGGTTTCCATTCTCCAGGGCCGGAGGTCCTGGGGATTGGAGAAGGGGGTGGGTGGGATGGGGCATGGCACTAAGGGTTCACAGCTGGAAGCTGTGTTGCTGGGGTCTGAGAAAGGAATGGGATAACCCCCCCCCCCCAATGTCTGGGAAGGGGAGCGGTCTCTGAGGTCAGTATTTGGCCACAAGAAATCTCAGGGTGAAGTCCCAGACCCCAGGGATCCCGGAGAGGGGTCCTAGGAAGGGAAGTTGTGACAGGGAAGGGTGTGAGGTTCAGGACAGAATCTGGTCCACTATGGTATGGGATGGGGGACTGGGAAGGGGCTGCGGTTCTGGATTTAGGAATCTCAGATGTCTGTTCCTAAAGCTTGGGATACCAGTTGCTAAGGTCCCAGGAACTGATTGCTAGGGCCTAAGGTACCCCTTGACGGTTGCAAGAAACGGAGTTGCCTCTTCCTAGGTTGCCCCATGTCGCTTGCCAAGTGCCTAACACACCTTGGGTATCAGGAAGCCGCGGAAGGCCGTGTCCCGAATGACCCGGTGGGGCAAGTTCATGGGAATGACGTCTGCGAAGCGCTGCACCTCGTGGATCACGGCATCCGTATAAGGCATGGCCGCGCGGTCCTCCAGCGTTGGCAGCCGTGAGTGCCCCACTACGCGGTCGATCTCCTCCTGCACACGGGCTGGAGGGGGAGGGAGAAGGTAGTGGAGGGTATCAGCGGACGACGCTGCTGGGCTGCGTGCGCGCCTGGAAAGGGTCTGGCCAAAGTCTCCCAGCAGGAGCCCCGGTACAGGAGAAAGTGTAAAGATTAGCCTCAAGTCGGTGTGGTGGCGCACACCTGTAATCCCAGTATTTGGGAAGCTGAGACAGTAGGATCGCAGATTAAATGACAGCCTCGGCAATTTAGGGAGGCCAGCAGCAATTTAGCGAGATCCTGTTTCAAAATAAAAATATAAAATAGGTCTGGGGGTGTAGCTCAGAGGTAGAGTGCCCCTGGGTTCAATCTCTATTAGCACGCGGACACACACACACACACACACACACACACACACAGAAATAAAAAAGACTGGTCAGAGCTTCGGAGGGAGGGAGGGCCAAACATTGATTAGTGCAAGGTCTCCTGAGGAGGGATTTCGGGAGCGGCTTTAAGGACCCTGCCAGTTGGCTGATCCAGCGGGCGGGCTGTGCTGGAGGGCTGGAGATGCGGGGCTTGGGGAGGTGGGGCGCAGGCAGTGCTGTGTGGGCAGGTCAGACAGTAGGAGGGGGGTTGGGGTCCTGGCTGGCCGCGTGGCTGGGCTGGGGGCGGGGCTCCTGGAGGATCTTCTGAGAGGCGCTCCGAGTCGGGGTGCAGGGGATATGGGTGGGGTCGGGTCTACGCGGGCGGGTCGTGATCCCGGCGCGCGGTGTGGACTCTGCGGGCTCTGTGCGTGGGTTTGGCCTCTGTGTGGCGTTAGCTCGGGCTCTATCAGATGCGCTGCGCAGCCCCAGGCTTGCTGCGGACGTACCTTGCACTTTGGGGTACTTCATCAGTGCCAGGAAGGCGTGGCGCAGCGTGGTGCCCACCGTCTCGGTGCCGCCGAAGAGCAGGTTGTGTGTGGTCATCAGCAGGGTATCCATGTAGAAGTGGCTCAGCGGGTCCTTCTTCTCCTACCAGAGTTGAGGGGTGGGGATAAGAGCCAGGGCCAGGGGGTTCCCTCCGACACGGACCTGTTCACACGCCCCGGACCTGCACAACTGCGACTGCGTGCCCGGTCGGCCCGTCCTCTGTTTACCTGCTTTTGCTCTGGGGAGCAGGGGAGTGTGGGAGGGCAAGGTTGGGAAACATCTCAACCGCAGGGTGCATGATTACCATCTTAGCGCTTTAACAACGTCTTTTTTTTTTTTTTTTGTCGGTACCGGGGATTGAACGCAGGGGCGTTCTACCTCCGAGCTACACCCCCGGCCCTATTTTTTATCCTTTATTTTGAAACCGGATCTCACGAAGTTGCGAAGAGCATCACTAAGTAGCTGAGGCATCACTAAGTAGCTGAGGCTGGCTGCGAACCCGGATCCTCCGGTCTCTGCCTCCCAAGTACTGGGATTACAAGCGTGCGCCACCACGCCCGGCTTTTTAACAACTTTTTTTTTTTTCGGTACCGGGGATTGAACCCAGGGGCGTTCTACCTCCGCACTACACTCCCGGCCCTATTTTTTATACTTCA